>OZ023152.1:8388182-8566509 GCA_963675895.2 Styela plicata
TTGTCTTATGTGAGCACGAGTTGTAATCACAACGTTTGGGTGGGAATTTTATTTTATAACAAAAACACACGTTTACGTACGTTGCAAAACATGAAAATTTGTCTATTTTCGGAACACCAAGGAACTCATTTTGAAGTTTGTTAGTTAATGAATATGATGCATGCTTTTTATGTTCCTTTCCACTTGAAAAAAACAACGGTATTAAAATATATTAATTAAGCTACCATCGACTGAAAAAAGGTTTTAGTATTGTGGGTGCGAGTGTTGTAATTGAGGGTGTGTACTTACATATGCGCAATTACCGCAAAACTAGGGCCAACGATCAACTTTTAGCTCAAAATAATTCGTCATTCGCTTCCAATTCATTTTTTTATTGAACTATGCTTTAAGCAATGCCAGAAGAAGTGCCTTAAAGTAGCCAACTAACGACCAATTAAAAGCAAAGAGATATAGTAACTACTAAAAGATGTAGTATCAGCAACTGTACTCTAAACGGAAAACACCCCAAACGGAACCGCAATGACAGCAGAGTGCAGTGAGTCGTAGCTGTTCTGGGCGATGGTCTCTACTACTTCTATATTTCCCTTCAGCCGCCTCTTACCACACGCTGGAAATAAGTTAGGACTATTCTGAAGTACATGCCAACAAGCGCTTGTGGTATAAGTTTGTACGTGTGTCATTTTAGGGTGTGAACATTTAGCAGCAAACTACTTTCCAAAGCACAAAACAGGTTCCGAGAGCGAGTTGTATACAAAAATCACGCTGTTCCTGGAATCATAAATTGCGCATGTGATAATAAGTCTTGTAGGCTCTCCTTTAGAATTGACCTAACGCGTTCCCTGTACACCGTAAAATTTGACTAATGGGAACAATGAAGTGGTAGGTGGTTTTAATATGGTCCAGAACAGACGCCACTTGCCGCACTTCATCATATCGGTTCAGTCCTACCCCTATTTGGGAGAAGGGCACCAAAATACTTTTTTAAGAGCGAAATAAACGAATTCGATCACCAAAAATCTGCGCGCGAAAAATTGAATGAAAACGAATTACGCTCACTCCAGAGGCGATGTACGCAAAATTAATTAGTAAAAAGTTAGTTAGTTAATTAGGCGCCAGATGAGCAAAAAATATTATGAAAATGAAGTAAAGACATATTCATATTAAAAGCGAAATTGCACGAAATGCGCAATATTAGTCATGGAAACGTAGTTTTACTATTTTTTGTAATTTTTCCTAAATAACCATTCAAAATTATAGAATTCTTTCTTGTTTTACTGCATTCCTTTACAGTCCCAATGTTTTACCCTAAGTAGACTTGGGGGAGAGGTCGAATGACTTGAAAAATGAAATATCATCTAAAACATAGAACTCAACCAACACTTTTCATTTCCGCCCAAAGATGTATGGGGTGAACATAAAAATTGCGAATATCCCGGAAAGAACCGCATTTGAAATATTGAAAAACAGTGGAAATGTCCGAAAAGTAGTCGAACGATAAGTGGCACTCGCTTCTCTCGTTTTTGTGTGGACTTATCGTTTCTGTGTATAACACTCGTTTTTGTTTGCACCAATCAAACCACTCGTTCTTGTGTGCACCACACGTACATGTTGGAGTCACCGGAGACGGGGAGCTGTTCCCAGTCAGAAAACGGGCCAAACACATTGTGGTACACGCGACCGTACATTACACGTACATGTTTGTTAATAAAATTCCTAATTAGGTTTTATCAATTTTGTAAGAACAGCAATTGACCAAGGATTTCAATTCCATTATCGTCGATCTACGCCTACAATTTCAGTTGAAATTACGTCCAATCAAAGTGCACAAATTAGTTCAATATTCACATGAGTTATTCATAACCGGGCAGCTATATTTCCACCCAAAAATAATGTCCATTGTCTACATACAGGTAATTCGGGGAATTGTCTCGAGAATACTTGCACGATCATCGACTGCTTATATATGTGTTTTTATTGAGAACTTACACAAGGTTGAATGAATAATGTATATTATAAGTGTTAGTAATACTACAAATCAGGAAAGGCAATTTTCGGCCATTTTCTAATAATTAAAATACAAAACAGCATGTTATACAATGCAAGGATAATATACAAGTGTTAATAATATTCTAGTAATGAAAGTACGATTATTTTCTATAATGGATAATAAGGTTAAATGGAATGAGTGCATATTACTAATTTAGTTAAATATTCCAGTATTATATACAGCTGGGTAATGTTTAAAATACTTTACACATACTCATTCCAGACTCACGATTTATATTGTAACAGTTATAGAAAGAAAAAAATCTCCTTGAATAAAAAGTTTTTATTTTGAATCACGAAAAAGATTAACTTGATTTTTTTCAGTAAAACACAAACTTTTAGAATGTTTCTTTACATCGACTATTGACATTCATAATTGTTTATATTGATAAGTTACAACTTGATAAACTATAGATAGTAGCCGTTTCTAAGAAAATGAAAAATGCTCTTATGTGTGCCTCTATATCACTTTTGTGTTATCATTGTACTTGACTGCCATTTTCATAAGCCAGGAAATATGCTTGAAAAGAATTTCTTTTGGTAACTTATCTTGAAAATTATGTTCAGATCCTTCAGTAAATCTCAATGTCACAAACGGCATAATTTCCGCAGTAATACTGTAAAAATTATAAATAAATGCAATATGAATATATACACCCTTCAATCTACAAAAATATTTATAACGAGTTTATAAAAGACAATATTTACGATAAATATAGCAAAAATAACGGTATAAATTTAATCCTGAATGCATAAAAAATTATTTGGAGTTCAAGTATTCCTTATATTAGTGGTCTGCAACTATGCAACTATGACTTTCTTGTGTGTTTATTTATATATATATATATATATTATATATATATTTATATTTGAAATGCTGTATTAATAGATAACAAGTATGCAAAATAATATTAATAAATATCTATTCCGGATTTTCAACGAGCAGACTTCGTTTTAGTAGAAAATGCGCTTCAGTGATTTCTGGATTATTCTAATAAGGACTGCAAAGCAAAATTGAATGAATTTATACCTTTTTCCGGGAGGTGCATGTGAGAATCTCATTATCAATTGGTTTATTTGTTGTTGAAATGTATTCATGTTTAAAATTTCAAAAGCATCCTTTACATCTTTCTTTAACTTGTCTTCGCCAATATCTTCTTGTGATCCTAGTGCGTCATAAGGTTCGTTGTTATTTTTATTATTAATACTATTTGTGGCACTAGAAACGGAATATTTTAATGATGAAAGAAAGTTGGTGATCAAGTATGCCCTCCAGTAAAAAGGCAACTAATGATTCGAAAATATCACGAATTAATGAAAGTGAAAATATGAAAATCTGTCAGTTCAAGGATGGAGGTGTATAAATTAACTTATATCGAATACAGCAAACGCTTGTGACATGGTATTATTCCAGCATTTTTATTATGCCCAATAAGTTTAAAAATTGAAGGTCAGTTCAGCAGTATTAATTAGAGCACTACAAATAGTTACCATTTTGCAAAATTTCTTTGTACGGATCCAAACCTCGAGAAATGAACAACACAGAACGATACCACGAAAGTCTTGAATACAATGCCAGAATATGTTTTATCTTGGCGGTAGAAGGAACAGCAGTTAATTCAGAATTGGCCATTTCAAGCTTTTTATGAAGAAACTTTACTATTGGTGTGTCAAGAGTTAACTCAACCTGGAATATAAAAATTTATTTTTACTGAAAAAAAAGAAAAGGATTACAGGCCTGTCACAGGCCCTTGTATTTTGCATTTTATTTGTATTTTTGTGCTGTGCGTATGCTTTACCAGAATTCGAAATAAGCTTATTTTTATCCTAAAGACTTTCCATTAACCCTTTTTGAGAAGAAAAAAATAAAAAAATTGCTTAGCACTATCCAACAAATAATCCTAGAATGATTTTATCACTACTATTGTCTGTAAGGCTGTGATAAATATGGACTTCCTTGGTGTATTGTATCTGGATGTGATGTTTCCTTTTTATGCCTAAAATTAGCCTGTGCATGGAACCAACCTTAACATATTTGATTGGGTATCCCACTGCAGTGCTGAACTTGCTTGAATGTATTTTAAAAAGAACAGCAAATTGATTGGTCTTTACTTGTTTTTCATTTTCAAATCGTGCGTAATCATTAGGATGTGATTTTTTCGCATTTACTTCTCTCGCTCCACCAAAACAACTTTAGACAATCTACTTTTTCTAAGAATAATTATTGATTTATCCCTTGAAATCCAATTTTTTTAAATCAGATATTACCCTGTGAGCCTCTGTCGTAGTTCAAAGTGCTTTAGTATTTTCAAGCGTCTTCCAAGATATTTCAAGAATGTTACATTTCACAACCTTATTTTAAAGTGGTTTTAACCTAAGCTTCGGAATCAAGAGCTATCAAAGAGCATGAGTGATGGTATTTCAGTTGAAAATATTGAAAGTTTTATTTTAAATATTAACTAATGTTAGGTTATTACTCTACTCTGAATAAACAAACAACTGATATTCATGTTTGTTTTCATGTTTGATATTCATGTTTATTCAACCTTGATCACTCAGTTATTTTTTAACATTTAAATTAAGCCATGTCCCTTAAGCATCAATATAACTGGTACCTGATCAGTCAGATGGGAACCAAGAAAGCTGATGGCAATTGTTAATGATCTCACACCTTGATACAAAATTGTAGAGAATGAAGATATGTTGTCGACAGCTTGGGTTGTATTGCTGGACAAGCTGGTCTAGAATTAAAAAAATTCAACCTATGTAAATGTATTAATAAAATTTAGTCAAGCAAAGCTAAGCAGAATTTCTAGATTGTTACACCTACCTATTTAGTTTTGTTATATTAAGAATGGCAATAAATATACTGAACAAGGTCACTAAAACATTTAAATATTTTGATTTTTCATGCTAAAAAACTTCTACTCCAACCAATGTGGATATCATTCACTTTACCTGTTATTCCAGATTAGATTCTTGGTTTCATCGAAAGTTTTTTGTTCAAGTTTCTGGTTTTAATTATATTTTAAAATTTTATATTTGGCATTTTTCTGGATCTTGCCCAAAACAAACTCAATTTAATAATGAATGTTGAAAATAATAATAATATATGAACCTGTGGAAATTTTCGACATATTGCATTCCAGTCACTTTCAATTCCCTTTTGTTGAGTATACCACATTAGAGGCAAAGTCTGAAAAACGAAATACCTATGATATCATATTGTTATTGAAAATTTCTCAAAAAATTTGAACGATTCAAAGGCTAAACTGAAGGCTACTAAAACATTATCAATAGGGTGTCTAACCCTGTGTTTAGTTGTGGGTACGGGACTCACTAATAAATCGCCCTAGCTTCTTACTTAATATATATATATGCTTACATATTGGGCTCTCATATATATATGTCATTTTTATGACATATTTGAGAGATGTGGGCCAATTTGGCGGAAGATTGCCCAGCATTTTCTTATAAGTGTATACGAATCAAGAGATTGCTCATGCAATGGATTTGAATATCATATTTGACTTTTTCTATGAGAGGAATACTTGAATGGCTGTTGGGAAAACATTGATAATTTTATAAAAAATTCTCGTATTTTGTTCTCAATTATTAGTAATAAGAACTTTGAATTTTAGAATTGCAAAATGAAAACCAAAGCAAATTTACTAACCTAGTGAGATGTAAGCAACTTACTAACCTTAATGTCTATTTTTCTTTTATGTTTCAAAAAGTTTTCTTGGATCTGTAAATTCAAAGATAAAGATTAGTCATAAATTCTTGATTTATTCCAACTTTTAAATATTTAGCCTTCCGTCACCTTTTGTTTCTGAATATCAGGACAAATAAATCATACAGTCAAAGGGAAATTGTATTTTTATTATATTATGTATTGCAACTTGAACGTAAAATTTACTCTGGAACTGAAAGGAGAGGATTCGCCAGGTTGAACCACTTTTTGCATTTGTTGTTGTTTTGATAGAATTGATAAGAACACTTGTTATGAACTTGTTATTTTTGAGTTTTCTTTTTGTAATTCTTTCGAGTTTTCTAAAATTTTTTACAATACATACCATTTGTGTAATCCAAAGACTGAATATTTTTCAATATGCAGACAATCAGTTGACTCACCAATTTATCAACTGCTTCAAGATTATATTTGATACAATGCTGTCGGCCCATGATTTCGTCAGTAATGTCATATTCTGCATGCGTTTGAATCAAAGGTACTATGTCATCCTCTATGGTGATATTCACAGCATGTATGTGCATGAATTGAGAAACATCTAGTTTTCTAAAAAATGTACCTACTATTTTTTCTGATTCAAATCATAAATGATAAAACAATTCAATGATGTATGTATAGATAAGATAACATAATCTGTTCAAGAAAATACACCACATCATTACTTTTGACTCAAAATTCAAATTAGGAGTACTTGCAAAGCAAAATACATAAAAATGCAATTTTTGTATTCCTTCTACCTGAGGATTGAATGAATAGGTTTCTAATTTGATTTGTGAGGGAGGAAAGTCAAAAATATAACTTGACCATATGACGAAATATGAACTCTCTCGCAGATACCAGTTACAAGACAGCTAATAGGTGTAGGTTTTTGCCTCACTGGCTACTGTTTTCTCCTATTCTTTTACATGGTTGGTGAATGAAGCTGTCACCAGCAACTGCAAACATGCACAGTGATGAGTCTAGCAATGATTAATGTCTATTTAGGTAATAATAATAATGAGAAAACTATGGAGACGAATTCCTGCTATTTACTTTTAATTGTTATCTGGAAGGTGCTAAAATTTGACATTGTGAATGTTGTAGGAACAACACTTGAACAGAAAATTACATGAATATGTTAAACTTTGTTCAAGTTTTTTCCAATTGTCCAAATTTCATTTGGTGTGACTTTGGTAATTGAAATACTATATTTAAATATTATTTTCACAGAGACAAGGTCACTATTTAAAATTAAAAAAAATATAACTAAGAATATACTGTCATACCTTGATGATGAATCTTTTCTACTCCCCTCATAAGTATCTAGCAGTCTGTTATGCATGTTCAATAGGTATTCTGCAAAAATTTTTGCACATTGTCCTATCCCATGGTTGCTTGGCAAAAAGTATGCGACATGACTTTGGAGGGAAATGCATGAGAAATCATCAGGTGAATTATGAAGATCCTCCATATCAGAAACATACTTTTTGATGGAAGTTAGTACCTGCGAGAAGTCCAGACATGAACAAGAGTGAATCCATATATGCAGGCACAGATGGGTTTTCCCATCAGTCTTCATCAATGCTTCAAAATAAACCACTGAAACTTTGGTAAATTGTTACAGTAAAATTCCATGTTTTGTGTAAAAATTTTTTTTTTGATAATGACGATTTGAAAGCAAATATGATATATTCTAATTTAAATTTACCAAATACGCAAGATAATTCCTGTAAAATTTGCCAATCACATGAAAACATAATGTGACTAGATTAAACATTCACCAAAATGAGAGTTGCTAGCTTTTCTTCTACTATGTATATATTTTTTTTAAAGTTTGCTCCTAGCAAGGCTGATAGCAGCACCTAGATAAAACCAACTATAGACCAATAGCATAGCAAATAGTTACTTCAAAAGCAGAAGTCGGAGACATCTCAAACGAAACTGAAATATCATGGTAAAGTGCAGTGAGTGATATCTCCCCTGGGAAATGGTTGATCCATTTACCTCTTATGTAATATTTTTTTGGTCACCTATTACTATAACGCATAAAACTTGCAATGTACCTTGTTATAGATGGTTATGTATGTCAATGTCAATTCCTTATCTTTCTCATCTTGTAGTAAATCACTTACAAAAATATTTTCACATTCCTCATACGATCTGTTGTTTTGACACCTAAAGAAAAGTAGGCTAGGAACTCAAAACCAAAATTAGAACCTGTTCCCGAAACCAACCAAGCATCAACCATGAATAATGTAGAAAAGTACATGAAATAAAAACCAGCAACTGCACTCATGCCATAAATATTTCTGAACCATTAGGCTAGAGTGCAGTGAATGGTATCTATCCTAGGTGACGATTACAGCAAATGAAAATAATATTTGATTTTTTGAATGATTTCTATTGTCCAATTGTATAAAAACAAAGATGATAGGTACATGGATGCACAATGACATGATGCAACAGAAAAGACTAAATAAATGTATATTGCATTTCAAATATATTTTAGGCCTTCAGCTTCAAATCTTGATAAATTTCAAATTGAGCTCAGTAAGTGTAACCTTTGCAATTCAATCCATGTAAATAATTTAATAAAATTTACAAATCAAAATATATTGGATTTTACAATCTCCAAACCCAATTCTCTGTTATTTGACTCCGGATAATTGAAGTGCTATTCAGTATTTGTTCTAACTTTTTAGATTTTCCATTCCAAAGATAGCAGAATGATGCAAAATGGAGGGACCAGAGAAAAAATATTCTTTACTTGTTAATTAAAAATGGCTCACTCGAAATGTGCTAATTGCCACGAAGTCTAAAATTAAGGTTATCCAAAAAATTATGCTGGAATTACAACAATTTGCAATAATATCTCAAGAGTGAAAAAGCGACTAGTCTAATATTACACTCAAAAGACATGTTAGTGGAAATGGTACACAGTTGTTTTTTAGGGTAGAATTATGAAAAAGTAATTTGTGGATTCTTACAGTCTTGCTTCAAGTTTTTATTGAATAAATCAAATAAGCAATCATCGCACAACAAATTTCTAAATCAGGTAAATTTATCTCTAATACAAACAATTGCAACAAGCCAGTATTGAAATAATTATTTAGGTTCTGTTACTACCCAAGTATCTCGGTATTTGGAACACTAAAATGGTGAATAAAGCATGATAATTGAAAATAGTACAATAGCAGTAGTTTGGACTAGAATATGAAACATCGTAATATCAAGGAATAGGCCAAAGAATAGTGACCCATTAATATTAAACAATTTCCCTAGCATCGTAATTGACATTGCCATGACAAACGATATATAAAGCCACAAGAAGTTTTTTCATAAATCCTTCAGTCTAGAAATCATTTCCCATATGCCAGATGAAACCGAAATTCTTTTGTACAATTAATTTATTACTAATATTATGTCCACTTCATACACTGAAGAATTCAGAGCTTAACAAAACTTTTTTATATAAAGTCCAAAGTAAGATATATAGTTCATATATACCCTATAAGGTTGTCAACAAACTACTCCATTCATGGTTTGCCGCATCATAAATTATTCAACTAGAACTTTTCGGCAATTCAGTATCAGTAAAATGAAATATTTTCAAAAACTAAGTTCAACTTTTGAAAAAATTAACAACTTCTATATTGATGCTGTTTGCTTATTCAAGATTTTCATTCAAATATGCAAATCAGGAAAATATTTTGATTGAATTTGAAACCTTAAGATGGTATGTAATGGAGGAAAGCTTTTTAGAGCAGATTGAAATTG
Source organism: Styela plicata (assembly GCA_963675895.2). Taxonomy (NCBI): domain Eukaryota; kingdom Metazoa; phylum Chordata; class Ascidiacea; order Stolidobranchia; family Styelidae; genus Styela; species Styela plicata. Next base: position 8,397,736 of record OZ023152.1, read on the forward strand.
TACTTTCCAACATGAACTTTTTATGGTCAATATTATTGTCACAAAACCTCAATACCTCATTACAAAAAGACTTTGAAGTGTCAGTATGGAGTCCAAGGATCCCAAAACTTCAATATGTTCCGTATCCAGAATGTACTTCAAAGTGTTGGCTGAATTTTAAAAGAGCATTCATTATGCAATACAATAATCTAATTAGTAACTTAAAATTAAAATACAAAATATAAAATCCAGTCCCCAAAAACACAGCAGAGAGAAAGATTCCAAGTACAAAAATTCTCCAAAAAGCTTAGCAAAATAAAACTTCTCAAAATAATAAACATTGTAAGGCAAACAATAAACATTAAATATTGTTTTTCAATATAGGCAACTCGTGACAAGTTAGACAAGGGATTTAGAAACATTACTGGTTTGTTGGTATATAATTTGTACAAAAGGATAATATAATTGTATAACTTATATAAATATAGATGCAATAACTTGTAGAGAAATAATTGTTATATTCTAATGAATTGAAACAATGCAATAACAACTAACCGTTTTGGAAATGATTCAGGTTATATCTGACTTGTGATAAACTGCTTCTTTCAGTGTACTCCAACAAAACTCTGTTCACTCGCTTATCCTGGGGTTCACTCACAAAGTCAGAATCTTCTTTTATTATTCTGAAAAATTTGAGCATTTTCAAATACAATCATAAATTTTTGTATCAAAACTTCAAAATCTGATTCGGTTCCATACAAAAAATGTACAACAATATTCAAAAAAATATTATTTTTTTTAAATATCAGTAAAACTTTCTATGCAAATGTGAAAGTTTTATGTATTTGACAAAAGATTTGTCCAAAACCTTCTAAAATGTATTATTTGATAAAATTGCTGAAACCAGGTGTGTAACAAAATCATTCCAAACTTAAATATCGGTATATAATTTCAGCAATCATCAGGTCATATTTATTTGAGAGGACACATGAGTGAGTTCTTCCAATGTGAAGTGCTTAACTGGAAATCAACCATCAAATAATATTTCTTTATGAAATGTCTCCAAATTAATTCTATTTGTGACTGTTCAGATTCTAAATAATTATTTAGTAGATATATTAACTCTTACTGATAAAGGCGAAGTATTAACATTTTTGTGCCAGCATTTGTTACAATTGTTACAAAGTCCTTCTCATCCTCCGTACTTTTACACATGTATTGGCTGTCGAATGTTTGTATCCATATTTTCTGCTTGTCTGTTGTAGACAAGTCAGGGATCATTCCTGAACTTCTGCCCTGTACATGCACGAGAAGTTATGGATAGAAAGTTCGAATATACCCAAACAAAGAAGCCAAAACGATCGATGATATGAAAAATTGGATAGCACTAAGAGAAATTTAGCAGAAATTTAACAGAAATTTAGTTAAATTCTTGATTGATCTGAACGGGAAGAATCACACAGAGCAGAAGGAGTTTGAAGTTTTTTCAAGTTTGAATTTAGTACATAATGGTGCTTACGGTTTTGAAATATTCTGATAATATCGGTATATCATTTACATCAATGAAATTGAAAGTCTGGTTTTCAACCAAGACCACTGTAGCATAACAATCTACTTTCAGGGTCTTATTCCTATAAAATATATCGTGCTTAAGAGGCAGTTGGTGGGTTGGATTGGGGTTTCTGTGGCTCAAAGTGCTTCTGTGGTTTTTAAAATGATCATTTCTAGAAAGTCTATCTGCAGTGTTTTGTAGAATATTCCTTTATTATATTAAATTTTGCACATTTATGTTGTATTTGTTGCATGTGTAATGAATAAGAAAAATGTATATGTCAAGTTTAATCACTCATCAGGAGGATCGAAAATATTTGCAAAACAGTGCAATGTCAAATCTTAGACACCAATAGACATGGTCGAAATATTATACTACTTGCTGCACTTCGATCATAACAGGAGGGGGGAATTACAATATTTTAAACTACAGAAATCCAGACTCCCAAGTACCTCGATAACACAGGAATAATTTTTTACATAAATTAACTTAGATTTTTATAACAACCATACAGATAATTTAAAATTGCTCTCCAAACAACATATTGATTAATGTGTTCATACATATTAATCTTTGAATGTACCGTAATAGATATATTTTAATGGGAAACAAAACATGTGAATATAGACCTTTCATAGATAGACAGGTACATACCTTTCCTTCATTGCTTATTTTTTGCAATGCAGTAAAAAAGAATAGACATAAATCATCATCTTTCACACATAGTCTATCGTTCATTCTCATCAGAATTTTAACCAAATTTTTTATCAAGTATACACCAACATCTTCTTTTGTGATAGGATCTGATAAAATTCTTATAAAAAATAGATTCAGATTAATATATTCAATCTGTACCTACAGCCATAAAAACATAAATATTTATACTTACTTTTGTATATTACTTGGATTTTTTAAAAATCCAATGAGAAGACTGGCAAAAACTAAAAACTGAAGAAAACATATTTTTTCATGTGAAATCACATCGTGAAATTCTTGGAATAATGCCACAGCAAATACTTTGCTTATATGACTGCGATTATTTGCCAATGATTCGAATATTTCCATCAGGTAGCAGTCTTGGTAAATGAGAGCTTGAACAGACAGAGTGAGAAAATGAATCATGCACAGATAATGTTTCTTCACAACATATTCTTCCTTGAGAAAAGCGTGTAAATCTTCATCCAGTTTTGCAAATTCTGCTTGATTTTGGTCTGTCAATGCTGTTGTACGGCACAAATCGTGCTGAAAAGTGCCCTTGGTTGGCTGATTTATCTTCATCATTGCATTCCATAGCAGATCAGAATATGGACAAAGATCATCCAACTGATCAGCAATTGACATGGGAATGAGACCCTATGCAAAAGAAAAATTCAATACCGTTTCTGAAAAGGGTTGCCACTTATATTTACAGTTATTTTAAATTGAATCTAGAATTGTACTTTTTTGAATCGAATCTTTCTCAATCTCATTCTATTTTAGAAATTTCTGTACAAAATCCATTTAACCAGATGGCCAAACTTTTTAATATATAGGCCGAATGTTTTCAAAACATACATAAAATTTAAACATTTTGATTTTTTAAATAAAATAATTATCGAATCATACATGTCACATCACAAAAATTATAATTTGATCCATTCAAATCATATATACACATAAATTTGAATCTCGAATCAAAAAGTGGCATCCCCATTTCTGCAGAATATATCATATATATTCTGCAGAAATTATATATAATTTAAAAATTTGTATTATTATAAAATGCTCAGGATACTTACCTTTGTGACATTCACTTCGGAAATTTGTTTGAGCCAACTGATACCATATTTATAGCATCCGACTTTAACAAAAAAATAATCCAGGTTCCTCATTCTATATTCAGAAAAAATTTCTCCCGTTTTTTGTATAAATTCTACTAGATCACAGTATAGATCAGCTTCGTCTGATTGGTAAATTTTAAATACAAGAATTCTTATCACATTTCTGACTTTAGCAAATGTCTTAAGGAATTCAACATTTAGCACTGTTTGATTCGATTGTGAAACTTCATTCCATAATTTTTTCAAATACTTTTTCCAAAAAGTCGAAGTTTTTTTCCCAGCAGTTTTACACTTAGCTTTCTTTTCAAAGTGATAGAGTACAATACGTGTCAAATCTATCAAATTATCTCCTTGAAACTCTAGTAGATATCTATCAATATCCTCATGAATTTTTGCTTGTATTTCATTGCTCATTGATTTTGATTTTAATAGATACGCCAGTACAATACTTTTTGTGTTAATGTCTAAATTTAGAGCCATGCTGTCCAAACTGCTTCCATCAGATTCTATTTGAGTTTTTCCATCTTTTTCAAAAATCAATATAAACAAAAGATTCAATAGTAAATCTTTGTTTCCTGTGGTCTTTTCCGAAAAAATATTTTTGAGAAATTCTTTAAAAAAGCTGGTGCAATTTGACTTGAATTGATTCAAATTATCTTTATCACAATTTGGCACTTGAGCAGGTGTAATATCTGATATTTTGAGCTGATTATCACACGTTGGACATTTCTTGTTTTTCTTACTTAGAATTTTTGTTTCATAACATGAGTTACAACAGAAATGCCCGCATTTCAGATGCCAAGGTTTTGAGAACTGTTCACTGCAAAGGCAGAATTCACTTCCCCATTGCACTTTTATTCTAATTTCGACTGTTTCATAGCATTTTCTAAGCATTCCACAAATGGATTCAGTAAATTCTGATACTTCATCTTCTGATGCTTCACAAAGGAGCTTAGCAGCCCAAACCATAATAGGGGAATATTTCTGGAAAGCATTATTAGGAATCAGCAATAAAAGAAGAAGATTCAGGAGATATACTGGATTCCAATGTTTCATTAGTTTCACCACTTGCTGTTCATTCTGCAATGCAGTTTTCAATGAATAAAGTGTCTGCTGTATACTTGTAGAATTTTGAATCCAAGATAAGCATTTATCTGGATCGTTTTCGGGCATAGCCTTAACCTCATCTATTAGAACAGAGACAGCACATTCCAATGCCATTATTGGTATGTTTGATCCATAATCTGTAATATCAAAATTGCGTAGCCAAATATCCACATATTCAAGTATTTTAGGACATGCTGCGAAGACTTGTGAAAGCTTTCTCAAATTATCTTCAATAGTCTTAAATGCTATGTATGCCAGAGGAAGGGAGTGTGACACCGAGGCAACAGTGTTTATCACCTTTTTCGAGTCATAAAAATTATTCAAACTTTTACTTGTAGCTTTCTTAACAATTTTGATTGCTGCAGAACATTCTTTTTCTCTGTGAAGTTCGTTTCCTGGTATGTAAAAGCTTTCCAGTAGGTCGTGAATATACCCATTAGTAATGTCCTCACAATGAAAGGCATTAACCAGGATATCATATGCCCAAAACTTTTCAAATTGGAGCACCAGTTCTTGTTCAGCATTTGCTGAATTTCTGACATTTTTCCAAGCCTCTTCAAAGAACTTTGTTATAAAGAAACAAAAAGGAATATCACATATCATTGATGGACGTGGATGACTAGTGGTGACAGCAATGAATTCATTTGAGCTGAAACCGCTTGGAAGATCCAGAGGAAGAATCTCCATAATTTTAAACCACAAGTCGACTTTCCACTCTGTATCAGTATAAATATGATTCAGGTTGCTGTAAACATCTACAATGCATATAAAGTGAGCCAATAAATTGGATAATATAGATTTACATCGCATTAGTAAAGCTTTGTAGAATGTCCCACATTCTTGAAGGCTTTCTTTTTTTCTGGCTTCCTCCAACATCCAAGTGGAATCCTCGAATTCTGAGCCAGAATTACTTAAAGCATTCCCTAATTTGTCAATCATATTTCCTCGGAATGTGCGACTCAAATCATTCTCTCCGTCAAACAGTTTTGTCAAGCACTCAAGACGAATAAAATATCGTTGCTGTGAATTTCTTGATCCTTGGATTTTCACCAGTGCTTTCCTAAGACAATTTTTTAGTAAGTGTTTTGTGTACTTTGCATTTTTATCAAGTTTCTTGAAGATTTCATGAAAATTTGTCTGCATCAGTTGAGCAGCTGGGATTTTAGAAGAGTCAAAAGTCACCTCATCCATATAAATTAATTTATACTCTGGAGACATTTGCACCAGAATAGATTTGGTTCCATGATTTCTTTCCACTGACCACAATATAATAACAACAATTGGGATTTGAATATTTTTTTTGTCTTTCTCATTCCATAAATATTTTGCACACTCCATCAAATCCCCATTTTTTTCGGCTTGAGAACATTGTATTATTAGTATTGCTCCTTCACGAAAATGCTCTTCTTCCTCGGAAATGGGCCTTTTACATCGATGTAAAAAACAGTCTAAATCTTCCTCAAACTGACGACGCATATCATAGGTTTTCAAGTCCAGTATCATAACACTATCTTTTGAAAGTCCTAGTGCTTTTTCATACGTCTTTTTACTCAAAGAAGGCAAGATGTCAGAAAATGTAACAATTTCAAATGTTTGGGTTTTGATTCCAGTTTGATTTTGAAAGACGTATTTCAATAAATCAAGAAGATTAGAATGAAATTGAGAATCTAAGTATTTCTTCTTGTAAATAATATTGTCAAGTCTATATATTGCATCCATTGTGATTGTCTGCAAAACGGCATTTTTCGCCTCTTCTATATTCCCATTATGGCACAACAATGAACAACTTGCAGTATCCTTTTGATATCCTATAAATGTATCTGTATGTCTGAACTCTTTTGGGACAAACTTATCCATCCAAGTGCGTAACTCCTCATCTAAACATCTGTGACAATCTTGTAATAGACCACTAGCATCTAAAATATGCTTTTCCAACCTATTAATGAGAGGTATTGGATAATTTTTGACCTTTTCCCTATTTTCAAGAACAATAAGCCTGAATTTAGGTGAAATGCATGTTTTGAAGCTATGGCCTTTCAATCCAATGTCTACATAGCGCTTTCCACCAAGCTGAACATAGTGTTGATTTAAAGCATCATAAAGAGATTCATGTATTTCAGAAAGATTCAAGAGAATTACAGTTTTGCCTGTTTCCATGCAGTATTTGATATGCCGGACACTTCTACAGTACTCTGTGAAATTTTTGTCTCCAGGAAAGCTTGATCCAAAAACAACTTGATATTTCCTTTCACCTTTTTCAACATCCTTCAACAAAATGAACAAAAGGTCGACAGAGGCATGGTAATTTGTTAGGAGCAACAAAAATCTGCTGTCAGATTCTCCAAGATTATCTTCAACAATAGCCTTGAGTGGTACTGCCAGATGGTTTAAACTGGGAAAACTTTTTTGCAATGCTTTCAAATAGGCACTCAATACCTCATAAGATGAGCCACTAAAATTTCGTGTGATTGCATTCCAAATCTTCGATACATCATTTGATGCATATTTGATGGTTTTGATTAGACTATAGAAATCTCGCAATCCAAAAAATTCCACATGTTGCTCTCTATAAATTTGTAGATATGTTTTAGTGATATTCTCCAGAAGTTTTCTTGTTTCAATATTGATTCTATCCTCCCCACATATACTTATAGCAGTCTTTATTAAATCACTTTCTTCAGGTTCATTTCGAAAAAGGAATATCCCACGATTGATCTTAGCTGGATCAAGTGGCCAGTTGGAAATCCCAAAAAAGCCTATATTTTGTTTTTCTCCCGATATCACACTGTGAGAGTCCAGCATAGAATGCAAAACCTTAACAAAGCAAAAAGATGTAATGTAAGTGTTCAAAATTATCACCAGTATTAGCAAAAGCAAAAATAATTATTGACAGCTGTGACATAATAATTTATCCTTTAAAATGGCTAGCTTTAATCTTGTTATTTTTACTTTTTCAGTGAGTTACCAAGAGAAAGACCCTTTCCGATAAGACATTGTTATAGTTTAACTGATCCTACCAAAGCACATTTTGGCTATACTGGTCAGCATTAACAGCAACCTAATATCATCGAACTAAGAAATTCTCTTGGAGTTGGAAAACAAGATTGCTTACAAGTCTACAAATTTTTTATTCCTTATATACCTTGAGTGGAAGATCAGGTGAATCTTCTGCCAATCCAATTTCTTCCAAGACTACAACTCCTACTAAGTTTTTGTTAGGATTTGGCAATTGCGAACATAGTTTGGAAATTCGCAATATATCTTCTGCTTTTGTTAAAGCACTACATTGAAGAGTGAATATTCGAACCTGTGTAACAAAAATTATAACAATGAGAAATAAGATACATCAACAGCACACAGTAGACCGGCTGTTATTGGCTAGTGTTTTAACAATCTAACTAAGTTCTTCACAAAGGAATTAGAACGGTTCACACATGTGTATTTATGAACGGGGCCAATGATAAAAGCATCAGGTGGCTTTGGGACTTGTTAATAAACCGGATATGAAAAAAGTAAACCTTTTTCATATGTTCAAAATCAACAAAATAAAAAAAAGCCACAATGATCAAGCATGGTTTGGAATGTGGGAGACAGTTCAGAGAAATTATTTTTATTATCTGTTTTTAAATATGCTCAGTCAGTTTTAGCACCACAGCAGATAGGCAGCAGCAGATTTATCTTAAACAATATCAAGTCCCATGTACACCTTCATGGGATTCAGTATTCTTGGAATCATTTTCAGTGGCTTGAGCAGAAGATTTACCCGAATGCTAAAGCTAAGCTACACGGGTAGCTAAAATGACTTCAAAATCTTCTACAAGGGGATCAGAGAAAATACTAAACCCTTGAATATATTCTAGTTGGTAACATCGTTTAAATCAAACTATGTTTTGCACTTTATTAGATAAGTATATAAATATGAGATAAATCATGATTTGTCTCCCAAATCAGTGTAATGCTAAAATATAAGTATTCTCAATATCAAAGATTTTATACCATGTTTCTGCCAATCACATAAATACATAATAGTATCTAAATTATACTCCCTCAACTTACTTGATTCAATACAGAAAATAGTTTTGATTGAGAATATGCCCCCCGCATGCTGGATGATATTGCAACCTTTGCAAGAGATTTGGAGCTTCCTGGTTTCCCCATGACAAAAAGTGGGATCTTAAGGTCAGCACAAATAGCCATCAGAAAAAAATTCTCTTTCAAAGACTGGTTCTGTGATATGTCCGACTCCAGATTTGCTTCATCAATAAAAATTTTCTGTACAACTTCAAATTCCTTCAAAAGATCTTGTTGAGTCATGTCAGGGCAGACATCTAACAATGCAGAAATAATTTCTTCTCTGAATTCTCTCCTATTTTCTAGAGATACATGGTAGCAGACTCCGACTGTTTGAAGTATCTCCCATATTCCCTTTTTTTCTTTTTGTATTAAGGATTGACCATATTTATCTTTAATTAGTTTCAATAAAACTGCTCCATGCTTGCGAAACCATTGGTAAACTTCTAAACATCTTTCTACATCTCTTAAGCTGACAAATCTACATTCCGTGTTTTGTGCCCTCATATATTGTTGTGCTTTGGAGATGACGTGACAAAATACCTCCAAGTCCATATCATGGTGATTTATTCTTTGCGACATTTGTTGTATATATCGTCGTTCAGTGTCTATATCAATTTCTCCGAAATTCCAAACAAAGATTTCCATGCTGGGGGGCAATGGGACTACTTTATAAAGCAATTCATTCATAGCATCTCTATCTGCTTGGTCATTCTGGTTTGCATGAACATTCCCTCCAAGACATGACTTCTGTAATCTCTGTGTAGCAGCTTTTGAGAGTTTTTTGTATGGATTGCATGCAGCTATTATTCGTATATCAACTTTAGCTATTGATTCTCCATCACAAGTTTTATCACATATCACTTCTTTTATCGCATGAACTGCTTCAGTTGTATTAACCTCATCAAAAAATAGGTAACCAATCCTTCTTTTTGTTGGAGCAGTGTCTTGTGACCCATAACCTTGCCTACATTTTTCAATAACTTTTTTTACAGTCTTCTGAATATCTGAAACTGTTATCCCACCATAAATCTTCTTCGTAATGAATACCAGTTCAGTATCTGATCTCCCTTCAAGTAGATTTTTCATAAATTCCAGCATTCTTGTTTTCCCACATCCAGTCTCACCCATCAAAATAACTGGGATGTTACAACGCATTCTCATGTGAATGGCTATGATTTTGAAAACATTATCTTTTGTGAGCTCGTAAGATGGATCTGGATCAAATACCTTTTTAACACCCAAGACAATACATAAAATCCCCAGTAATTCTTCTCGTTCCTTGCTTGCAAGGTCTACATTCAAAACACCACATTTATCCAGATTATCATGTAGTAATGCAAGTTTTCGTGGAGTTATATGCAGTTTATCTTTTCCAAACACATGTTCATAAATATGGTGCGACCGAACATTTATAAATGTCATTGTGTGTCCATCCTCATTGAAAAATATGCATGGTTTGTTGGAATCACACCAGCCCAGTTGAGATATTTGTAAATTGCATGTAATATCATTTGTGCTAGTTTCAGTTTGACTTGACATGCTTGATGAATTGAAAGAAAAATTACATGACATTTCGATCATCAATTTCATAGCAAACTTACGTAAACCGAATATCCCATGTTCCCCACAATAAATTGATTGTTCGCATGTTTTCAGCTGTGTGTTCAAAAACTTGGCAAAAGCATGCATCTGTGCCCAAGTTGGATTGGGTATCGAACAGTTTTTTAAAAATATTCTAATACATTCTTCTTCTTCCCCTTCAACGTCACTGTAAAAGAATGTATTCAAGTCTGCATTATTGCATTTCAAGTATTGAAACGGTCTTTGAAAATCTTCAGATTCAAATAATATCCGATCCATTCCAACAACATTTTTTTGTCTTCCCATTTTTATTATTTCATGTGGTTGTAGTGTAATGATACATGGCAGGAAGTTCAGAAGTGTTGAATCCGAATGCTGAATGAAGTAAATAAATAGAATTAAAAATTACAAGAGCTCATTTTATAGGAATGGCTGAAAAATATGTGCATGTGTTAGTTTAAGTACAATAGATGTATGATCTAATTACATCAAAGAGTTCTTTTATGGCCTACATTGTAAAATATTAAAGCATCATCTATTATTCATTATCAATAGTTCTTCCAGCTTTGTAATAGTATATTTCAAAAATAGCCATAACCTCTGAAAGATAGGATGGAAATTACTGGTTACCACCAGTGTTCAGAGAGGCATATTGCACTGAAAAGTGCATCGCAAAAAGGAGTGTGACAGCGCCCTACAATTTTTTCTGGGAAGGTGCTTAGGATAGGTATAGATCAGGAACCAACACCCCATCTCCCCCAATCCTGAATTGTACATAAAGGGTTGAATCACAATCTTTATTCTTAGTGAATGCATTGAGTGGCAATTTTTATTTCCAAAGAAAAACACTTTGTGCCATTGATAAACAACAATTTTCGTTCAGTTTTCACTAACGGAACAAATTTATTATAAACATAGGTATCCTTTCTGGTTATTGAATTATCAAATAATTATGCTAATAATCTGCAATATATAATTTTACAACTCTAGGATTATTTTTAAAAAATTGTCAAAGGTTTAATGTACAATGAAGGATCTGTTCATCTCATTTTGCTGACCCTGACATTAATTGAGATCTACATATATTCTAGGATCCTGTAATTTAGTTTTACCAAGTCTGAGGTAATATATTATTTATGTTATTTTCTATAGCTTCGCAGTCGAGTTTGGATGGTCGATAAAGTTCTCAGCAGATTGTTAATTAGCATATTAAATCTCCAAGTATTCTACAAGATGTAGACAATTAAACTTACGAATAAAATAAAAAATAAATTATGTCAGTATTAAATATAGTATTTTTTTAAATGTTTGGTACAGTACTCCTATATAAATTTTGGCATTATCTAGTCTGAGATTCAAATAATGTTGAGACATATGCCGCAAGAAATAGAGTATCATTCTTGGTTAAAGTGTCTGTTGCTGCAAGCAAAGCTGAAATGAGAAAAAATTGTCGAAAAACTCCTCATCAACAATATATGTTTTGGCAGTTGAAACGTAGGGATGATGCAGCGAAGGAGCTGTGACAACAATGGATAAGATTGTCCCTCAAATAACTGAAGTTTTTATGCTGTGTCCAGTGATCATGTAAGAATCAGAATTGAATTTGGGATGGCTCATTGAAAGCTTCTATATCGTCACATCTAACTTAGCACACAGCACATATCATAGTCCTATTTTTGCATATTAAACTCAAGGGGAGGTTGAAATTTGGAAAACATGTTTTAGTTTATTGGTGCAATGTTACGATTTATTCGGCCAAACATTTTGTTAAAAATATTGGTATGTATTCGATGTACAGCATTGTATCTTTTATTGCCTCATTTATCAATACATCAGTTTTCTTTGCTACATTGTTTTTATCCAGGTCACAGCTCCAGTCAACTGATAACTTCATTACAATGAAGTCAACAAGCAATCTCAAATAAATATTCAATACCATACTCCAGTTTTTTTCTTTTTCTTTGAATTTATAACAGCTGCTTTTCATCAAATCAAAAAAATGCCTATTTCCCAATTCCTAAATAATACCGGTAGTTTGATAATGCCCGACTATTTTCACAAATAAACGCAGTTTTATTGAACACTGCTCACTTCATCTGATCCAGATCAATTTAAAAATCAAATATGATGCTTAAAATCAGAATATCAGATATGGAATCTTTCACAATAGGACAAATCAAACCTTATTTTCAACAAGTTTATAATCTGTGACTTCAACCATATAATAATGATTAGAATGTCTCCTCCAGGTTCTTCCTCCATCCCCCTCTATAGATCCTAAAATAAGTAGATTGAAAAGAAATTCCTCTGCTCCATTTTTTACCTGAGAAGTTATAAAAATCGAAATTAGCTAAATTTTTAATGACCCGACTAAGGCCTATCAGGCCTCAAATGGCACCATGAGTTGAATATTTTCCATAATAGCAAAGTTTAAATTAAAGGTGTTTTGACACAACTATTTTTGCCAATACCAAAAATGAAATAGCTGATACAGATCAAATTATCGTCATTAATGCTTTTGTCCAACAAAACAACACATGAATTGTATTTTTTGTTTAATTACGATAATGACTGTTGATTAATAATGATTAAAATGTTTAACGATTAGGAAATTTTTGACTTCAGCAGCATTATTAAATCTAAGTTCAAAACAGCCAAGTATTCTAAAATGGACCCAAAGGCTCAAAATGGACACATGGCCCACTGCATGATGTCAGCACATTAGAATTTTATTCTAAAATGGTTAACTGTTTTAGCTATTAATTTTTCGTACTGCAGTTGTGATGTCCAGATGCACAAAATGAGGATATTGATGTTGCACTGAAGAACTATCCGAAATCAGCTTCCTCATTGCTTGCTGAGGCTTCAGATTTTTTTCAAGAAACTTGATAGTGCAAAATCTTGGTAGACTGGCTCGAGCTTCCAATTTCTTTCTTGATCTTGATATATACAAACTTTTTCCTGATAATTTTTCAGTCAAAGTTAGTAAATAAAAACAGGTAATACATAAGTTGTGACAATGAATGCAGTATTGCCTAATAAATTAACCAAAAGCTCAGCATAAAAAGATGGTTAAGACATCTATCAATTTGTAGTTTTTAATTTTACTGAAAGCTCTAGAATCTGCCCAGACAGATAATACTACACTCCTTATATCAAATTAATTCTCCAGGAATGTTTTATCCCAAAGATACAGTTTTTCATTCCATTTATCATGGCAGAGTGCTTCAGTGGTCTCATATGTTTTCTTATAAAGTCATTGAGACTTGCGCAAAATGAATGAAAAATGATACCTTGCACACCCCAAGCACATTAATGACAGGCACATAGCTTGTATTTTCAGTTTGATTTTTGATACGGTTTTACAAATTATCTCTACCTTCCGAAATCTTATTGCTTGGCATGTTTGCAAATCATGAAACGTTGAAGAATTGCATAGCTCAACTTGAGCATGGTTCAGGTGGGCTTATATATGGTTTCCTACATATAAATAATACTGTGACACTTTTCCCAACTGTGTCAAAGAATAGTTATTTATATCCTGTTATTCAAATATAATATATCAACAAAACTACTCAGCATGAGATGGAAAAGATCCAGTCACCGATTTCTGATTTTTTACCTGAGCCAGATGAGGCAGATGTTACAATTTTAAGCAAACTTCGATTTGCATCAATTAAAGCAGCACTTTCATGATTTTTATGATCGACAGTCAAGCATACTCGCAAATATTCCATAATCGCTTGATCTTCTTTGATATGAAGTCCATCAACTAGATACTGAAATCATAAACATTCTGATAGCTTTGGTAAAAACGATCTAAATATGAACAAACCTGTATTTTGTATGTCACACACAAAATTTAATTGTGCCATTTCAATGTTATGTAATAATTAACAGTGAAAAACCGATTCAATGAGCATTGAAAAGTAATATTATTTGTATGGGATTGTTAGAAATCTATAAAAATCTTCACTTACTTTTTCAAAGCACACTGCAAGATAGTTTTTGGGATTTTGACATAAAAAGACCAATTGATATGCAGGATCTTTCGAAACATCATTCTTTAATTCGTTGTAAATCGTTTCTACAAATTTCATAACTGACTGCTTGAGATTATCTATAGCAGCCAGAATGAATAATGGTTTTCCTGTAGAAACAATATGACTGCATGATTAGTATGAAAGAGTTGAAAATTCCCACACAACCTTATAGGGAAGGTTAGAACAATTCTGTAAACCATGACTATACATCGCTCAACACTGTTCCCATATCGGAAACTAGAAAGAATCCAGCTTTCCTCTTCAAAAAGATGAAATACTAATCCATTCTAATCAGGCTATCACATGCACGTAATGAGAGTGCTTAGTGAACACTAAGGAAGAAGTTTTTTCAGATTACAGCATAATCTGATGCATGGATAACAGATATATTATTCAGATAATAGCATTGTTTGCTATCCAGATAATAAGATGCACTTAAAACTTTTGAAACATGCTGCCATCATCAAACTATAAATCAAAATTCGAATAAGTTTTCCCATTTTAAATAAAGGTTAGATATTGAAACAAACTGTAGTGCTTGTTCTACTCAAATAAAGGAGACAAATGTGTCTGATCAGATCAAAATTTACTTCATCTGTCATCCGGGTAGAGCATACCTACACCAATATTCATTATTAGGTAATTTAGGGAGTGTTACAAACAGAAGTGCTTTTTAACTCTATTAATATATATATATATATATAGATATACACATATTTGCCTCATCGTCTACTCATTTTTAACTTATGATGGTATGATAAGAATGGTGCTACGTGATCTTAACTTATTTACAGTAAACCTTACCCTTGTTTTCACAAATCTTCATTGCTCTTATCATAAATCTTCTAACAGTGCTGTTCGTTGTTGATTCGGAGCAGATAAGAACTTCTGATGATGTAGGAAGTGGCTGACCTGGGCTCTCCATATACAACGAAATAATTGTTTGATACATTTTCGTAGCAAGACAGATAAGATTAGGAACCCCACACTTCAAAAGTGGATTGATTTTTCTTGTAAGTAGGGTATTCTTATTTTGATTCTTCAAGGCTTGCAGAAATCTTCCCAACTGACTGAGCTGCAAGCAGTCTAGATTTGGTAACTGATAAAAAAAAATACAGAAAAATTTATAAAATGAAAATAAAAACTGTGATGTTCAAATTGTTATTCACAAAAATTCAAAGAGATTTTTTGAGAGAAAACCAGAATATGTTTAGTATACCAACCGAATTTTCTGTCATAAAACTAATGCATTTTTCCTTGATGAAAGATGTGATACTACTCTCTTTTATGTTTTGTTCAGCTTGTAATCTTTGGGAGCGTGATATGAATCCTATAAAAACAAACAAACAGATTATGCAGGAAAAAACATTTTGTCATCAGTAGGGTTGGGCATTAAAAACACTTAAGGATTTAAAAAACAAACTGAATAGTCCAATCAAACTGTATACTTGTAATGACTAAATTGAATAGGACAATAAATAAACTGAAATCAGATATAGCTTGTTAAGTTTTGTTTGCTAAGGAAAATGAAAATTCCCCTTTAAATGGGGATCCAATATAAATTTGAGTAGGCTCATAATTTTATTGAGCATAAACTTCAGATAAACCATACCTATACATTGGCATTCATCAATGGATAATTTTCAATAAACCATGCATGCTATCCTTCTAATGAAAGTAACCAAACTTCAGTAGCAATGTAGAAAAAAATATGTCTGAAACTAATCTTATAATATATTAAGTAGTGAAATGGAATATGCACTTCGAGACAATCGCCCGCCACTAATTAAGCCAGAAGAAAAACTCACGCAAGACCAAAGTTTCGTCGATCAATCATTGCGATAATACAAAAATACAAAACTTATATTTTCCAAATTTTCTATCTTGCTTGGCATTATCTCACATCCAGAATTATACTTCATTCATACAATTTTCTCATTAGACCTACATATTGCCACAATTAGGATAGGATATCATTTTTATCCTGCGGGAGAGGAAAGCCGAGAATACAGCTTAACCATATGGCGAACCACAACCTCTCATGCAGATACCAGTTTCGAATGGAGGCGAAGGTTTTTGATTATCGTATTTCTCATTTTTCCTGTGCATGGACCTGGTTGGTGGAGGAAGCCGTAAGCGGCGCTTACGTGAACCACCATGCATCGGCGAGGCGTCCAGCAGACCTTTTGCATATAATCATCATTCCTCACAGGATTTGATCCGGTATCATGGCGATCAGAGGTGCGTAGCTCGAAGCGTATTCCCAACACTTTACCGATCGAGCTAACCGGGCACCCAATTGGGTCTGTACTGCTGGTACTGTTCTCAGTGTTCTTTATTCATTGTCTTGATTTAGATGGCTTTAGAAATTCCATCATTATATAGTGTTTTAGGATGGAAATTCTTTGCACAATAGTAGTTTAATAAGACTTTCATATAATATAATATATCTCGTGCAATCTTGCCTTGGGTCAATTTTGATAAAAGAAGCAAAATTTATATTTCCTTGCAGGGGTCTGATGAGCAGAAAATGCGTGCATAATAGATCATATATTTCATTCATTGAATCCGATTTTCTCTATATTTGAGGATGGATTAATGTCGATTTTTGCTCTGGTGAAGTACGCATACGAATAGTCAACTCTTACCCATGTTTTCTTGGTATTTTTTAGAAAGAGACATGACTAAATTTGTTTTTTTTTGATTCCTCATTATCCACTTCGTGCATTTCATTTCATTTTCTCCTTCCTTTTGAATAGCAGCTTGAGCCACCTCAGACTCACAGCGCATCTTCTTACACAAAGATTTTTCAAGTTCTATTTTTTTTGACAAATTCACCGTGTCATCATCTTGAATATTTCCTGCAAAAACTTTTGATATGAAAAAAGGGTGATTTCAAAGGAAATATACTTTTTTGCAGCTTCAATTTTTTGAGTTAAATAGATGAAAAGGTTTAGAATAAGACTATTTTTTTAAAACTAGGTTAATTTCAGATGGTAACATGAGTCAACCATAATAAAAAAAATTAATACTAAAAACAAACATTAGTTCTCAGTTATTTTAGACATGTGGCACAACATGGATAAACCTGACTACAAAATGCAATCAATGTACTGATACTAGTGCAACTGCAATAAGTTAGGCTACACAAATCTAGTCCATGGTATGATGTAAACGTTTTATGCATAAAATACACATAATTTTAGAAACAGCCATATTACATTGAAGATTCCTTTGTGTTTGTTCATACATTGATGTAGTGCTCTGCGAGTTACAGTTACGATACTATTCATATTCAGACCAAAACACCATAAAGAATAGTGGCAGTGCTAATCTTCATAAAACATAATAAGCTGAACAATACCTTCAGCATTGCCTCCTTCTTGTGTATCAGAAGAAACAGAATTTGCATCTGTGTTGCTAATTGATCGTGATAACAAATCTCCAACCTGGGATTGTTCGGAGCCGATAAATGATAACAGAGCACAAACCTTCAAAAAAAGGAATAACTAAAATACTTGAATCAAAAAACTTCACACCTGTGTTCTGGTTTGACAAAAAAGGTTGTGTTGGTGTCGAAACCAAGATGCATTCAATATTTCAGAATAAAGAGATGCTAGTGAAAGTTGAAGAGGATAGATATTACTAAGCACAAAAAATATTAAACACGAAGCCTTGGTGGAAATGTGCGAAAACTTAAGTGGGCACGATGGGGTAGTGATTATCATGCTTGAATCCCACATTGAAGTTCTTCAGTTCATCTTTTCAAAACAACACTGCTGGCAGCAATATGGGTATTATCCTAATGGTGGTATTGATGAAATTTAATTTTGTACTGATACTTCAAATCTATGGCAACAATAACAGATATATTTGAACATTGTTGGTAGATCATCATTCATTCCCAACATTATTAAGATTTTGATACTATATGTAAATAGATTTATAGGCTTTGAATAGAGATAAAAGCGGCATGCATTACTCAGAGCCAAAATATTTCAATAGGTTTACTTGATCTGGTAGTGTTGAGTCATCATTTCTATTTCGAGAAGGGGCTAGTTGTTGGCAGAGATAAGACATCTGCTCTAAACTAAATTCATTCAAGAAATAATGCTTCATTCGTTGTTTATGGACATGTCTTCGCCATCTGTAAAAACAATCAATGTCTCAATGGCACTTGAGAACAATAAATCAAAAATATAATAACAGTAAATGTTCAAATTAACATGTTATTTTTCGTAATGGAACGCCTCATATTCGGAGAATCAGTACTGAATCCCATCATAAGGTCCTGAACAAGTTTTTAATCTAAAAGTAGCTATCGCATCGAGTGAACCATGAAAAATATTTTCAGAAATAGGAAAAAAATTTTTAGAATTAATCCTTGGGCAATCATTATTTTCACGATCTATGAGTATCACAGTAAACTAATATTTGGATCCATTACTTTCACTTACTCATGATTTACTGATTACTTTACATTTACTCATGTCAAGTTCAAATAAGCCTGTTGCTAAGATAGATTATGAATGTCTATGTTCAGTAGTATCATCAGACAAAATAAAAATATCTCATGGAAGGAATGTAAGTTAATTATTTTATTTTCCACAAATTACTTTTTTCAATGTTTTTCTTCTATAGAATAATTTTGCAGTGAAATATACTGTATTGAGGTGCCCAGATGTAAATTTGTTTCTTCTGAGATGGAGAGGCACCTGCTGGATGCCTTTCCAGTGCACAGTGTTTTATGTAAGCACTGCTTACGGCTTCACCCGCCAACCAGGTCCAAGTGCAGGAAAAAATGAGAAACATGATAAGTCAAAAATATTGAACCCGATTCAGAACTGGTGTCTACACAGGAGGTCATATGATTATGCCATATTTTCAGCTTTCCTGTTCCCCAGGATAAAAAAGATATCTTATTTCTAATGGATTCGCAAGAAACTTAATAAGTTAAGTTATGTTATATTATGAGAATTTGGCCAAGCATGACATTGTGTTACACTTTATTATTTTTTAGGTATCATCATCGTAACGATATTGTTCTAAGTCATCACTGATTATAGTCAGGCTTATCATGATTTGTTGCTTTGTCGATACGAAGGCATTTAGTCTTGAATAGTGTGGGTATAACATCAGGTTTGCTAGCTTGTCTGTACTCGGCGTGTAATATTTTCTTTATTTTATTATGTTTAGTTTAAGGCCTTGTTTTGTAGTTTCTTAAAGCTGTATACTCGGTTAATATAAATTGAAGGTAATACATATTCTGGACTCGATGTTCCATAACATTTTAAGAAACTACAAATTATGGATACTCCACTGAAGTCATTAGGACTAGATCTCGATTTGAATTCACGCATTGCTGCCAAGGAGTGGGAAAGCAGAACTCACAGAAAGTTAAGTTGATAAGCTCAAGAGATTGACCAATTCTGTGTCTCACAATGTTTATGAGTACATTGAAGAGGCTGTTACATACGATACAGCTATAAATATTTTGTAAAATCTATTTGTCAAGATACCGAATGAATTTTCGCTTGTCATTTATTAGCTACGACACAACAACAGCCATGCCAATGTGGACGAATTCTTGCAGTAACTCCGCATTCTAAGCAAAGAATGCTAATTCAAGGATGTATCTGCTGCCATCTTTCGGGACGAACTTGTACGAGATGCATTTATTAATGGCGTATTATCTCACAATATCAGGCAGAGATTGTTGGAAAATTAAGAGGTTTAACTTGACTTGGCATTCACACAAGCATCCTCTCGCTCAGAAGGAAATGATCAAAATACGAAGTGTCAAAGAATGAGATAAGAGATTTTGCAATGATCATTCAATCAGATAATCCAAAGAAAAATTTCGAGTTTCCAGACCGCCTTGATAAAGCTGATGGATATGTAAATACTGAACGAACATGTATATTTTGTGGATATTCTTCTCATAGTCCAACCCTACAACTGTGAGCGTGTCGATTTCTCCACAAATCTATGCTATGCGGCCAGAACCACAATGTCTGTCTTCTGCGATGATAAGCAAGTCGTTGAGAAAAAGAATTCAACACTCACAGGAAAATGCATCTGCAAGGCACAACCATAGTTGATTGCATCGGTGATAAAACGATTGGTGAGAGAGCTTGATCAAACGTTTCACTGAAAGTTTTGAAAGTTAATGTTGTGAACTTTTATTTGGGCAAGACTTTCAAAAAAAAAAGCGAGCGGGTGATTTTTCACTTTAATGGAAAACTTTAGGAACTCGAAATGCGAGCTAATTTAGATATGTGTTGTATGATGGCTGCCAACTACACAGCATCGTCCCTGTTTTCATATTTGAGGAGTGATCGTCATCAAATAACAGTGAAATCTCGTCGGTATGGTATTGCAGATAAGGAATTCGTTGCCAAGGAAATATCTCGTATGTACGAAGAGGGGACTATCCGACCAAGTTCACCTGGAGGGTGCAGCCTCTAGTTGTCAAGGGCCTATTCTCTACAAAATGTCGAATGTGCATTGACTATTAACAAACGATATACATCTATACTGATCTCGATGCTTATCCGTGGTAACGTTGATCCATGATCAACGATCTCGCAGCATATTCTTGGCTTTCAACTCAGATCTCAAGTCGGCATATCATCAAATCAAAATCCGCGAAGAGGACAAATTGTATATAGCAGTAGAAGGTGATGGAAAACTCTGGGGAGTTTAACAGAATTTCATTTGGGGTGACGAACGACGTTCCTGCGTTTCAGAGAGTATTGGATGAAATCGTAGATGATTGCAAATTGAAGAATACTTTTCCATACCTTGACAATGTGACAGTTGCAGGTAGACAAAGAAAGAATAGATTTCAATGTGAAGAAATTCCTAGAGGTCGTAAAGTTGAAAAACTTGACTATAAACAAGACCAAAACTGTTTCCACTGTTCAGAAGATTGATGTCCTCGGATATACTGTAGGCAACGACTGTGTAGCTCCAGTTCCTGATCGACTTGGAAACCTCTAGCCTCTAATAGTATCTAATAGTCGCTCTTTACAGCGTGTAATTGGACTATTAGCCTATTACTTCAAATGTATTATAAATTTCGGCGATAAGATGAGGTGTCTTCATAAAGTCAAAACTTTTCCTTTGGACAGTGCTACAGTGCAAGATTTTGAAGCACTGAACTGGGAAATTAAAAATGCAACGCTAAGTTCAATTGATGATCATGTCCCCTTTGTTGCTGAGTGTGACGCCTCCGATATTGCAATATCAGCAACACTCAACAAGAGTGGTTGTCCAGTGGCATTTTCGTCTCATGTTTTACAGAAAAGTTAAAGATTTTATCCTGGTGTAGAAAAAGAGGCGACAGCAATAGTAGAGGCTGTTGTAAATGGAGTCTCCTTCTAGCAAGACGTCCTTTCCCTATTGTTACCGATCAACGACCAGCCTCATTTATGTTGGATAATTGAAGATGGAATAAACTAAATAATAACAAGATCCAGTGTTGGAGGTTAGAACTTGCATCATTGTGCTATAAAATCAAGTCTGTTCACGCCTGGATGGCACGATCCTTCATGTATTTCCTTCAGTGACCCAGCAAACAAAATGTTGGTCCGGACACTTTCAACCGTGCTACAAACCATGCAATTCTTTTTCCTACATCACTGAAGGAAATACATGAAGGATTGTGCCATCCAGGCGTGAACAGACTTTTGCATTTTGTAAAATCATTTGAAAAATCCACCTTTTTCAACACACAATGTTAAACGAACTTGTAAGTCATGTCACATTGATGCAGAATTGAAACCGAAATTTTTCATGCCACCATTTGGAACATTAACAAAAGCAACACAGCTGTTGATAAGCATTGATTTTCAAGGTCCATTGTTGTCGCGAACAAAGAACATATAAATATTATGACAATAGGCGATGAACATTTCATGTTTCCTTTCGCATTTTCATGTTCTAATCTCTCTTCGGCAAAGGTTATAAATTGTCTTGAAAATTCATTTTCGCTATGTGGTCATGTCAATTTTGTTGCTTCTGACAAAGGAAATTTCATTGATTTAAATTTTTTTTGCACAATTGAGGTGTAGCTACAAGTCAATCGTGGATCACTCTAATAGGATCATACGGAAATCAGTATGACTATGTTTGAGTTCTCATAATTTACCAGTGTCACATTGGGAAATTGTTCGGCCAAAATATCTGCAATCTAAACAGTCTCTGCTTTGAACTACTATTAATACAACACCACACAAACTATTTTTCACGTTTCAAAGACGTTCTCAAACCGGATCATCATTACCTACATGGCTGTGTGAATCAAAGCATGCATTTCTAAAAAAATTTGTTTGTTCTCATAAAAACAACGATATGGTAGAAGTTGAATTGATGGATGTAAACCCGACATATGCTTGAGTTCATTTTCCTGATAGAAGGGGGACACAGTATCATGCAAAGAATTTTCGCAATGTCGGAATACAGAATCTAATACTGATCGTTTAAAAGGACAATAATACTCCAGAAATTGAAAGTGAAGTAAATTAGTCCAATTTAGATACACAGCAGGTTCTCAGGGAAACATGTAATGATATGGTTAAACAGCAAAACCCTGTTGAAAAGGACTCTGATATAACAGACTCACTTGCCATTCGTCACTCTACTCGATCCAATATCGGAATTCCACCTGACATATGGTATGGTTATGTGGGCAGGGAGAATGTTATGAGAATTAAGTTTGTCCAAGCAAGATATGGAATTGGTCTGTTGCTACGAAGGCATTTAGTCTTGAATAGTGTGGGCATAGCATCAGGTTTGCCAGCTTGTCTATAGTCTGAGTGTAATATTTTCTTTATTGTATTATGTTTAGTTTAAGCCTTGTTTTATAGTTTCTTAAAGCCGTATATTCGGCTATAAATTGATATTGATATATAAATTGACACGGATACATATTCTGGACTCGATGTTTCATAACAAGACAAAAGGGAATATTATAGATTTCTTCGTTATTGAAGTATAATATGTTTAATGTGAGTATTGAAAAATTACCTGCTCAACATTGCTTCAAGAAGTACAGCAAGGTTTTCTGCATCTCCAAGCCCACATTGATTTTCTTCAAAAGATTCGTCTGCTGTGAGCTTTATCTCGATTGTTAGTTTATTATTCTGCGAAGGCCTAATGTAAATGAAAACAAAAATAATAAATATAATACCTAATTAGATGACTTATTAGTATAAATGTAGAAAAAACAATCACTCATATTACGGATTTTGAGAGAAATTAGTTCGAACAATATCCAGGATTTAATAAATTCGAAAACTTTTGTTCACAAATTTAGTTTAACAGAGAGAACTGCTTTATGCACATGGAACATTGCGTAGTTAAACTAATATTGGATTCAAACTCTTAACATTTTTTTTTACAATTTTGCGTATATTATAATCACTGACATGCGGCTATGCAGAATATTCAAAATCAATTTTTACAGAAATACCAGAATATTCATGTGAAAAGATCATCGTTACCGGAATTAGGATTATTTGAAATGATGTCAATTTGACACATTGAATGTCGCAAATGACATGCCACTCATAAGTTTTTTTTAACCAGCAGTTGGAGGTATCAAAAGGATATTGTAAACATTCTAAATTTTCAACCAATATTCTAATATTATTTTTCATTAGTTGCACTTAACCTGAAATAGAATTAAAAGCACATGTTCTTTGGCTTACTATTACAAAATTTATCATTATAGCATACTCCTTCCGTTGTTGCAAATTTCAAACAAAGTTACAAAATTGAGTTTCCACTACATTGTGGACAACAATCTACATATAAAAGTATTTCAATAGAACCTTTTTGACAGAAAACAAGTTAATGTTGTAATTTGATGCTGGGTGCTCACACTCAATTCCAATACCTGTGAATCTAATCTAATACCATGCCCACATTGGTAAAAATGATTTCTACTCACGAAATAATAATTGCAGATGATTGAAAGATCATGCATCCATCTCTGTTCAAATTTTCAAGAACTTTGGCAAGGCGATCTACGATATGCAATCGAGAACTGAACAGTTTGGGAATATCATTTGCTTTATCGGTAGTTTGTGTTGCCAGTGACAAAAGTGATTGGATCTCTTGCAATTCATTATAGGAGAAAACTTTTCTTTCTAAAAATTTTTTATGCATAGCATTGATTTCTTGAGAAATTATAGATTTTATTTTAGTTTCACAAAAACCAGTGAAGGAAGGTTAAGATCAGTGGGGGACCCTTCTTAAATGCTAGTTTTCCTGTGTGGTAGTTTCAGCTTACAAGTATGCATGGCACAATCCTGTGTAACAAAATAGCTATTACTCTCAGCACTGTTGGGTGGTACATATTATCAATAGTTTCAACTTGTTGCACTAACCATAATCATGCATTGAATATTCGATGTGAAATATCTAATGGTGGAAAATGTATATTGCTAATTCACAGAAAAAAAAATGTTCAAATATCCTGCTAAATGACATGCTAAAAATGCTATCACATCTACGACCCCATGATGTAGTATTGTTTCAAATTAAGCCTTTTCAAATTTTGAAATCATTTTTATGAATTTGATATTTTGAAATCAGAAGCTTGGGATTCTATTTTCCAGTTAAACGTGCAATACTAATCATGAAGATATTAAAGCAAATGGATCAAAAATTGTAGTGATATGAGCCGTCTTGTAAACTTGTGTCGAATCAGTATTAAAGTCCATCTCTACCAACATCTCTCTAGTAGTCCTGGAATCATATTTAGATTATTCATCATGAGATTGTGTTAAATTAGCATTAAATCCCATCTATAAACCTTTTTTTCATAAAATCGATGAACGAGACAATGGGTCTGAGCGAGATTCCCTCTATGTGGACTTTGGGTAGTCTGTATAAAGCTGGAGTTCTAGAGTTCGTTGCTCTTAATTCGGTCGCTGTAGCTTTGCCTACTCTTTGCTCCTCCTTGAGTTTTGCCACGAATTTTGCTTATTTCGATTTTGTTGCTGCAATCTGGTCACGCTTCAGTTTTCTATATGTCATAGCATTTTCTAAATGCTCTCTCATTTTGGACTCATAATCTCTAGAACTTAAAACTATTGTACTGTTTCCTTTGTCTGCCCTTACATCTTAGAATTGTAATTTCTTTATTGCTCTTCAGTTCTTTAAGTGCTGTTCTCTGCTCTCTGTGAATTTGGTGTTCGTCTGGGTTGGTTTTGAAATGCCGTACCAAGCTTATTTCTGGCGTATTTGGCTTTTTACTTGGGAAGTTTTGCAAGCGCCGATTCTGCTTCCGGAAGGATTTTTTTCATTGGTGTGCTGTAGCGTAATTTAATACTAGTTCCAATACCTCCTGTTGGTTGTTTTGTCAGACTTGTTTCTGACATGTTTACAACCCATCTTGTTTTATCGAACGTTTTAACTGTTCCTTGTTTCTTATTTCCTTTAACTTGACTGACCGGTTCTCTGATCCCTGCTAATATCTTGAAATACGATCACGAATAGCTGCTGTTGGAACAACTGTCTAGTCTGTCGGTTTTCTTCTTAAAATTTCTTCAGTCAATGGTTAGATTCTCGATTGCAAAAACTGGCACCCAAACATCTTGGCTAGTTCTTTTCCTCTCGACGAGTTGATTGGTGACTTTGCCATTAATAGTCCTGTTGTCATGATATTAAATAGGCTGATACTATATAAAGAGTTGATTGATATATACACCTCGGATCTTGGTGTAAAATCAAAGCATATCTTTGCACGGTTTGTGATTGAATCAATGATATATGTATGGGCCATGCCTGGAACAGGCACGACATGAAGTCTTGAAATTAAAATCGAATCATGCATGCCATGACTGTGTAAAATCAGTCTCAAAGCATATCTTTACACACATTTTGTTAGAAATATTGATGTATGTATGTGCCATGCACAGGAGAGACATAATGTGGAGTGGTAAAATTATAATTAGATTACTTATGCCCCTACTGTGTCAAATCAGTCTCAAAACATACCTTTGAATGCTTTTCCAGTGATATGCGTGTGGGCAATGCATGGTGCAGATATGATGTGTAGTCTAGAAATTGCAATCGGATTACTGTCAATTCAGTTGCAAAGCTTATATTCTTACACTACACTTCTTACTCTTCTTTAATCTATCAAATTACTCATGTATGGACCATGCATGGGAAGATATGATGTGAGTCTTGTAATTGCAATTGTCTTATTTATGTTGGAACTATGTCAAATCAGTTCGAAGGCAAATATCCACACTCTCTCTTTGATCTGCAGTTTAAGGCAAATTTTCAGTAAATCCAGCAAATCAGACTCCTTGCACCCAGATGCTATGTCGACTGGAATATGATGCCATGGCTGATATTTCACCATCAAGAAAGCAAATTTTAATAGGCTGTATCTAAAAAACAAAGGGCTAAGTGCAAACGTATGCGGCATAAGTTCTTCATTGACTTTTTAACTATGATTTCACACTGTATTTACATTCCAAAAGCTGGTCCTGCTAAAGCCTCATGTAATTCATTATCATCACTTCCAAGATTCAGGAACAAAGAGACTTGAAAACTTAGATTAAATACATGGAACAAAGAGTCTCCATCGTTACAGACCTTTTTGCTAGGATTTTAGATCATTAGATCTTAGAGCTCACATGCCAAATACGAGCCAAATAGTATAATTTCAATAATGACTAGAACTGTTACTCAGCACTACGAAGGCTTTCGCCTGACTATGACAAACACTGTTGTCACTGGACCTTCCATGAGTACTCATTGGACCGAGATTCTAGCTGACAAACAAACAAGTTATGCAAAAATCAAAGTTTAGCTTTCATGATATTAAATCAGGTCATACATACTACCGCTATAATCCAAAGAAATCACATATACACCATGAACTGCATCAAATCAGACTCAAACCATATCTTTACATGGTTTTTGATCAAATCAATGACATATTTATGCGGCATGTATAGAACAGACATGATGTGGAGTCTTGAAATTGCAATCGGAATGTTTATTTCAGGTCAAATCAATTGCAAATCGTATATTTACACTGTTTTTGATCTATCCAATGATATATGTATGACCCATACATGGGACAGACATGTTGTGGAGTCCTAAAACTTTATTCGGTTTCATTCATTTACACTATTTTTGATCCATCGAATGATATATGAGAGGTCCATGCATTGGACAGACAAGGTATGAAGTCTTGAAATTATTTTAGAATTTTTCCTCTTAGGACTGTATCAAATCAGCAGTAAAGCCCATCTTTACACTGTTTTTGATCGATCGAATGATATATGTATGGCCCATACATGGGATAGAATGTCGTGGACTCCTAAATTTTATTTGGTTTCATTCATTTACACCATTTTTGATCTATCGAATGATATATGTATGGCCCATACATGGGATAGACATGTTGTGGAGTCCTAAAATTTTATTTGGTTCCATTCATTTACACTATTTTTGATCTATCGAATGATATATGCATGGCCCATACTTGGGCTAGACATGTTGTGGAGTCCCAAAATTTTATTTTGTTCCATTCTTTTACACTATTTTTGATCTATCGAATGATATATGAGAGGGGCATGCATTAGACAGACAAGGTATGAAGTCTTGAAATTATATTTGGATTTTTCCTCTTGTATCAAATCAGCAGTAAAGTCCATCTTTAGACTCTTTTTGATCTATCCAATGATATACGTAAGAGCCATGCATACGAACAGACAAGGTGTGGTCTTTTTATATCATATTTGGGTTTGCCCATCCCAGGACTATGTCTAATCAGTATCAAAGCCTATCTTTAAACTCTTTTTGATCAACCCAAAGATATATGTATGGGCCATAGATGGGACCGACAAGGTTTAGTGTCTAAATCACTAGACCTTGCAGCTTTGATGCTGGAGCCAAAAAGTATATGTCAACTAGCATGCACAAACCATGGGACCATGACGTTAATCAATGTGATTTTGACAGACAGTCTATTAGGCCATGTTCAAATGATTATATCTGAAAAACAGAGCCTCAAGTACGAACAGTACACAGCATAAGTTCCTCATTGACTCTTTGACAATGATTTCACATTGCAAAAGCTTGACCTGCACAAGCCTCATGCATTCCACTATCATCATTTTCAGTACTGCATTTGATGGAAAATCCAAGATCCCGGAATGAAGAGACTTGAAAGTCTAGATTGAAAATATGACACAGAGTTTCCATCCACACAGACCTTTTAACTAAGATTTTAGATCTTTAGATCCTGTGGCTTTAATGTTAGAGCCATCTAGCATAATAATGAATAATAATATAAAAACGTAGAATTTCAATAAGACATTCACTGTAGCGAAAGCCTTAATAATAAAAAAAAAACGTAGAATTTCAATTAGACTTTCGCCTCAGAGCAAAAGTGTTAATTAATGTTGGTGGATCTGTTTCAATCTATTTTAATAAAAAATTCAACAATACCGACTTTACCGCTTTTATAGTAGAAATCTTGATGAGAGAGGAATTATGGACAGTTATGAGGAGGTTTGTTTTACTTGTATATACAAATCATTTTTAATATATGGATCGAGATAATTTTTACTGACATATTCTTATTCTTGGTGGTTTGTGATGAATCAAGTTTTGAATCCTTTGCCTCTTGACTTTGCTGATGATGACGCCCGTTTCAAATCACACCTTTCAGATATTGTTGTTGGTTATTTTGCAACACATTCGTTTCGTTATCAAGTCATTCTATAGCTTTGCATGAAACATAAGCCCCATTTTATGGGCCAGTGATTCTATAGCATGTGCATCCGCTTACATAGAGAGTTTCTTTTTGAGCTATCCAGTCCTATCATATGACAGTGGAATGGTATTTATACTCAAAAAGCTGAAATACCCCAGTAGTTTGAAGTACTTTTAGGGCACCAAATTAGCTGAAACAACATTTGGATTGTTTCAAAATAAAAGACATGAAATATGCTTCCCAAAACACACCTTTTATCCTCTGAACAGTGCTTGCATTCGAACTGTTGGTATAATTTAGTAGTGGAGATGACTTCGTGGGTTTCCTTTTGCTAAAATCAGCAGGTGTGGCAAGTAAGGCATCGATACTCATAATGTACTCCCGAAAGTCTATCAGATTAGATACCCAAAGCTTTTGCACTCAAATTATTGCTAAGCAAGGGGTGTCAGATGAGTCTGAGATATAATTGAGCTGTCTTCTTGGTTGGACAAGATAAAATTAATACCCTACGCTATGAAAACTAACCGTGCTGTTGTTCAGGTGGTGGTATGATTACTCTTATTGTAGACTTATAAAACAATTTGTTGTCACATTGTACATGGATCTTGAAAATTCCGCTTTTGACAATTACATTCGCTTGAACATATGAATGCCTTTCCACAGATCCATGTTGAAATTCTGTCTCTTTGAAAAATGTGAGATTTTGGGCTGAAGTTATCTGCCAAAATGTGAATATTATTTGAAACTCACATGTAACTATAACATTATAATAAATAAAAAGATTTGAAACAATGGCAAATTTTAACTTTAATAAGCATATACCATGTCGGAATATTATTTTATATGCATCAGTTCACTGATGACAAAAATTATATAGACCAGAACGCAATTTTCATCCAACCAGGCATAGCATATTAGGGCTGTTTAAAACCCGTTATTAAATTTTTTAATAAAACGCAACCCACTGTTGCAACCCATAATCAGTGGAAATGGGTAAAAAACAATATCAAAAAAGCTTTTCTAATAGTTCTAAAAAATAAGAAAATGCATATGCATTCTAAATTATAATAATGATGAAGTTCGAGAAAGTACCTTTGTTCTCTAGGTACCTACAATACATGATTATTGTAGGTTTCCACTTAACTTATACTTAGCCCAACACTATAATATTGTTGATACGCTTATCCTGAGCAAAACAAAATTATGTTTGATACTTGGAGGGGGATATGACCTTGATAACCATATGGTCGTATCATTCCATCCCAATCGATGCTGGAATATTGTGTTATTGTGATATTTTTACTATGCATTATATTGTGTCAATTTTCTGTTCGACGAATCAAAATCTCTTTTGCTCCATATTCATGTATTGGTAAATGAATGTTAAGGCAATACGAAAACGCACCTGGGCATGATAATATACATGCATGATAAATTATCTGTCTTGATATCATCAGTCGAAAGAATTTTATTGAAATATCAAAAATTATGTCTCACTTATATAACAATAGTGTGACCAACTATAGGCGTAAAGCTTACCCACTGCATGCCCAAATAAGAATTTGCCTTAAAGTTGTTTTTCACGCTTGCACATTTTTCCAGTAATGTAGAGAGTGAAAACGTCCGTTTCTGAAGCCCAAATATCAGTGGAGCAAATCCATTTACAGCATCCGTGAAGTCAATCAATCGTTTAGTAAAATTTGCATCATCGTCATTTCCTTTGTATGAATTTGCAGCCAATTCACACATGATATTAATTTCGCTAGCATCTGTTAAAGAATCAGCAGCAAAATGAGGTATGATCTATAATTGACAAAACCACAACCACTGTTGTATATTTAAGTGTTTGCAAGGCCTGCAACTATTGGCCTCCTAGATATCTAGAGTTGTTGCGGTTAGAAACAATGTTCCAGTATAGCCTATCCAAGTTATTGCATCCTATGTTGAGTAGAGGGCTCAAATTTATTACTAGGACTCCAATGCATCGACTTGGAAATTTTGGAAATATGATTGTAATTTTTCCAATATAAATTCCCGGAAAAGTGCTGTAGAACTGATGCATTGTTTAGAAAAAATAAAATGTATATTATTTTATATCCGGCATCGCACAAACACACACCTTTCAAAGATTTTTAAAAGTTTGATTTACGAAGAAGCCAGACAAATGTATCAGGTTTTCATGAGATGAAAATCAGTTACATCAATTTTTATTTGCAACTTTCACCTCGCATTGTGGACTGAAGCCAGTATATGAAATCATTATGTTTTAGGAAACTTTCCAACAAGGTAACTAGGTTGATGTCTGAGGCTGCTTTCGTCACAGTTTCTGTTGACACATAGCGTTCATCCCTTGATTTGAAAACTTTCGATAATGAAGGTATCACACATGCAGCATCTTCCTTCAATTCATTCAGTATAGAATCTTTTTTGGAAATATATGTCTGTTATGAAATAGATATGTCAGCAATTTTGTATTTCATGTTAATATATTCATTTTCAGTTTTCTTTTATGAATTTCAAACATACAGATTATACCTTGGTTACTTAAATTTGCTTGAACGGTTATCGAAAATATACTGCTACAGCGTTTGATCTTTTTGCTTTTTGACAAACTGATATTGGACGTGGTAATTTCCGCTCATGATACAACTCCGTTTTCTTGCCTAAATGAATGGGTGTATTGTCTTTCTATCAAGTACCCTCTCTCTCTCTAATCAAAAACTAGTCTAAATATAACAGGAAGGTCTACTTACATGTATATATTCAATTATTGAATAATGTTGATCTTCTACTTTGAGTCCCAATTTATCTTTCATTTCAAAAAGGACAGATACTGCTGATTCGTACTGTGAAAGTTCCATATAAATTACGATTTTCGAATATATATCGTTCATCGTAGCTGCATCTAAATTAGGGCAAATGCCTGTTTTCATCATGTGGTGGCAAATTCCTTGACAGGATAAGAGCAAAAAATTGCAGTAAAAATGTCCATTTTTAAGAAATGAAAATGGAGTTCAACCGCATGGCAAACAATAGGCTCTTGTGCAGTTCCTTTTCTGGATTTAGATTTCAGAGGTTTCACTTATTTTTTATATGTGTATCATATGTGTATATCAAAGCTATTAGATTATATGACAAGATGAGACTCATGAGGCGCAGACACATTCCAAACTCACAAAAATGTTCAAACTTGTTTTTTGCAATGCAGGTAGCCCTGTAGATAGATTTCAGAATAGCCCTAACATATTTCCTGCACGTCATAAGAGGCGGCTGAAAGAAAGCTCTTTAGTAGCTCTTAGCTATTAATTGGCTGTTAGATTGTTCCTTTCAGGCTCTGCTTCCGGTCTTGCTCAGAGTGAATTTTAAAAAATGAAAGAATAGAAATAAATTTTTAGATTATATGACAAGATGAGATGTAAGAGACACAGATACATGTCAAACCCAGAAAAATTGTTTGAACTTGTTGTTTTTTAGCAATGCAATAAATAATTCATCTTGAAACAGTACAATTACACTGAAATATGCAAAAAACATTCACATTTAAATAGGCAACACTTGAGATTTCGAAACTTGTAAGGGCATAAAAATATTAGTGAAATATCTGAAAAATATTTCAGGGTCTTTAAGAAATGAAGATTTGAAACAGATAAAAAGCTGTACCAATCTATAACCAATACCTACTTGCACCATCAATGCCTCTATTCTAACATAATATTTGAGCATGGCCGAGTACAAGAGTAATTACTTTAGTGACAATTGGTATCTAGCAACAATTTTTGACTGTGGATTTTAATCGTTACTTCAAATTTCGTGCAATACTTTTTGTCGGTACTCACCCATTTTCATTGTTTATAAATTGGCTTTAATTATTCCAGCTTGGGGTAATTATTTGATAACTGCATATGCCTGACTTGCATAAGCCTCAAAATGTTGCATCCCAATTTCATGAGAATTTCACTAGAATGTTTGAACATTACAATAACAAATCCTTTAAACGTGACAGATTTAAAAAACTCACAATCACGGAGCACAATGTATATTGAGGGCGACCCTTTGTCCTCACATTGTTTCTGGTGACCCTGGCCCAACAATCAGCATTAAAATATTTGAACGGGTTTCGGTTGTTTATTTTTCTATAAGCAAATGGATTATTTCTTAATCCTCCAAAATTATCTAATAATCATTATTGCTTACACAAAGCCATATGCCACTTACAACCTACAACACTTGATCCTTCTCCCTTTTGACAACATGTCGGATTAGGGATGCAAAATTGTTCAAGGTTGTCCATAACTTTTTCCACAGTGCTTTTCGATGTTGATGCATCAATATGCTGTATCCAACAATCTACTTCCCATAAAGGAATGGCACCTAACATGCATCGAATAAGCAAAAAAATAGTGAAATGATATTTCAGTATTAGGTTTAAATAGGTATCCAAACACGCTTTGTAGAATGCAGAAAATAACACCAGTCGGTAATATACAGAATTTTTCAAAGGTTTAAATTTTGAAATTGAGAACGTTTATATTTTTAGTTGATTAAGCCTGTATTGTTCGTATAAATTTGCACTTCAACTATGATTTGAAATATATATACATTGATCTGAATTCTGCTTGTTTAAGCTACTCTGGGCCTAAAAAAATATTAAAAAAATCAATTTGAAACTCGAAGATAAGGAATCAGCTAATACCTTCTGAAATTCTTTTGTGATGTATTTTTCCAATTCCTTTTAGATCTCTCATTTTAACAATTGCCCATTCCAAATTGGTGCTTTCAGCAGAGCTTGTACTTTTCCAATTTGAAATTTCATTAATGCACAAGCATAGAAGGATGAGATTTTTCTTGAATAAAAAAAATATGATCATTCATTCATGAATAAAGAAAATGATTGATGGATATGAACATTCCCATGTTTAGTTCTTGGAGAATGAAATGTGGTTACTTCAACAAAACCAGATGTTTTTGATTGCTATATGAAATACATTTGATTTATTTAGCTTGTTTATCAATGACATGACGAATCACATTAAATATTGTGCTTTGTTGTATTGTGCTATGGTTTATTAACCTATTCTTAACAATGAATCCTTGAAAATCAGAAGGACGATTTAAATCATGTGAGCAATTGTTGCAAAGCATGGGGTTTATTCATTAACTCATTACAACACAAATGGAGCTAAAATAAGATTTCAACCTGCGTATCATTGAAATAGAATAGTTCTTGAAAAAAAGATCATCTGATAAAGATCTCGTAATATACATCAGTTATGATTTGAAATCTCATTCTCAAGTAAACACCATGGGTAAAATGGCAAATATAGAAATTAATAGAATAAAAAGAAAGAAGCTTCAAGTACGGCATTTCCAGAACCCGAGCAGGAAAGAATTCGAAAACCACCCATGCCTTCAGAAGCGATTATAGAAAGTATAGTTTTTCATAACACAGAGTTAATTCATGGAATCTAACTCCTTATACTGTTGTACTATCTGCAAATATTAACTGTTTAAGTTGAACTAGGACAGATATTTAGCATAATGCTATTATTATCGTTGATCTTTTTGTTTTTCAGTTCGGCAGATGCGTTTCGTTTAATAGTATATAGTTGTGCATTAACGGATCTGGATGATACGAGTCATCCATGCTCGCTTCATCCATGACTCATGCTTGATTAATGATTACCAGTTTGTATATCTGTATGTGTAAACTATTCAGTCATCTGCAAAAACGACTCATAAGAGTGCAAATTTACACGAGTGTAAGTCTGTGACGGTGCAAATTTACATGGATGCAAATCATTTATGGTTCAGTTCTATTTGTATCGTTTTCTGCTTAAAGTACAGTTGCTGGTTCTACATTTTGAAGTAGCTCTTTACTATTGAGGCCGTTAGCAGGTTTCTTTTTGGCACTGCTTCCGGCCTTTCCCAGGGCGAATTTCAATGAAAAATACACACAGGAGAAAAATGATAGGTGAGAACGTACAGGTGCAAATAATCAAACAAAAATCCTGGAATTCCAGGATACCTTCAACCCTATCCGGCCATAAATATTATACACAATATATTCTATAAATAAAGGCAAATTAAATGTAACCACAACAGAAATAACACACCGACTAAACTCCTGTTTGCTTACATCTTACTGAGTACCAATGGAAAGTTGTCTTTCACAACGCAAGTCTTTACCTGATGATATTTTTCAGCGACATAGGCAGGAATCAATGCTATTTTAAATGATACCACCCTTCTACCATTTCTAAACTTGTCCTGTACCTCCTTCAAACAACTTGACAGTTTTTTTTTCATTCTACTGTTAAGATTTGATACATAGTTGTAAACGACTTACGACCACAAACAGTTTTAATACAAGCGGTGACGACTATGGCAGATTCTGATGTTCTGTAATCAAAGCTTCACTATCAATACCACTTGTCATAAACAAAAAATTTACTGTCTCATCCTCGGATTCTTCAGACATGTCACTACAAGTGTCAGATCTAATACCAGTTTCTGTAAGATTAATCTTGTTATTGGTGTCATGGGTACGCTTTTCTGCCCAATGCATGATTGAATCATATATCGCACATCGCGAATTTGTTTGATGGATTTATATTCTTACTTCTCTGATCAAAATACCTCTTTGAATACTTTTCCTTATTGGAAGATTTGGAAATGTAAGCTTAATCCTTGATATGATGACTGGTATCATCCCTATCTATGCCATTTCCACTGGGCTATGCAAAAACTCTCGAACTTCTCACTTCGAATTCTCAAACTTTAGATCACTTGCAACTGTTGAAGCCAATTGTCTCTCAGATCGAACTTATTCTTTCCTGTCAATGGGCGTGGCCATCT
This sequence comes from Styela plicata, assembly GCA_963675895.2. Lineage (NCBI taxonomy): Eukaryota > Metazoa > Chordata > Ascidiacea > Stolidobranchia > Styelidae > Styela > Styela plicata. Next base: position 8,433,499 of record OZ023152.1, read on the forward strand.
GCCACATTTCAACCTTACTATACCATGCACTATAGAGCAGGGTTTCCCAAACTTTTTGGGCAATGGACCCCTATATGTCAATGTAGTGATTCGGGGACCCCAATCTTATGTCGCATTAATTTTCCGTCTAACCAGCTATAAAGGTTAATACAAATAAAAATAAGTAACACTAAAAGTAAGTAACACTGAATCCTGTTTATTAATCGAAATGACAACATCAATGGGATGGATTGGGTTGCTTCTTACTGCAGAACTTGTCAATTCTAGGAATTGGCAAGCAAACTCGCAAATTCGCAAAGAGTCTATGAGAAGTCTGGACAGGTCTTTTGTCTTCATATTTGCAAAAAATATCCATGTTAGTCTGCATATCAGAAAAATCGCAGAGGTCGCACAGCAGCTGACTACCGCAACACGTTTGACAAATTTACTTCTGCACAACCTTTTGCAACAGGCTATCGCTTTATAGGCCCTTATTAAGCTAGGCCTAAGGCCAATTTGTACAAAAATTAAAACCTCAGAACTTCCTAACCTGATCACCATTGGGTTATCTATTTTACCGCTCGGACTACATAGACTTACGGGTAGCTAATCGGTAAACAGTTTCGCCTTGTAACTATACAGCAAACATTCCTGACAAACATGCAACGTATTCGATTAATTGTTGCGTCACAGACGCCGAATACAATTTTTAAGATAGAGCAACTGCCAAGACGTGCTTATTCATTTTAAATATTTAAGATTGACAAGACCTAACATTCTTTAAATGATTTATTTTAGTAACGAATCACAGCGGCATTCATCTGCGACAATGAAAGTATGGCACCGTACAATGTCAAGCATGTTTTTTCCATTTTGTCATATGGTCAGGGACCCCCGTGCAGTCTTTGTGGATCCCCAGGGGTCCACGAACCCAACTTTGGGAAACCCTGCTATAGAGCATTCCATCCTTGAACTTGGGTGGATTTTTCCTTAAAACAGAAGAAGCCATCTTAATTATAATGTTGTTGCTTCTGACAACAATAGCAGATAGTAATGATCACAAGGCAAGCTAGGTATTCCAAATAAAACCAAAATATTCACAATGTCCAGACTATGAGAGTTCACAATTTCCATCCCAATCAAGTACAGAGAAAGCTGCCACAAACAATTACCGGTATAGATGATACAGTAAAGGAGATTGAAGAAATTTGGCAGAAATTTTTAGATGGGAGCACACCAGGATACAAATGTAAGGTATCACTCATTACAACAATTAGGAAACAAATAAAAGCCCCTCTTAAGCAACATAAATTTGCCAATATTGCAAATGTTATTCCCATATAACTGAAGGTAAAATGCAACATAAAACAAGGTTGGAATCTGACAGTGACAAACTATTTGGCATCACAAAAATGATGTGCAAAATAATTTGAGTAAGGAAGATATGATGTTTCAGGTGAAAAAACGAGGCCCTAGGATCCTTACATTTGAAGGCAGACAAGTGATTGGTAAAATCTTTAAAACGCGAACTAAATAAAGTTGATGATGCAGTAAAACAAATGATGATAAATGATGTTCTGGCTGCTCTGATTAGGGAGAGTAATTGAAACATGTCAGGCTTGATTAACAAAAATTCAACTCTTCATCATTGAGCATTTCTAAAAATTTTGTGACAATCCGCAGAAGCCACTGCTTGGGGCAGATAAGAAGCTATCCTTCTTGGAACTTGCATTGTTACGGATCTGACGTTGATTCAATATGATGTTGTGGGTAGTCCCACAATCCACTTTTCAACGATGTTGAACTAGCTTCACAACCTTATATCCCTAAAACTGACTCAATCGTTACAACCATTTGAAGTAGAGATTTCACTGCAGCATCAGCTTTATTTTGTTTGCTTCTCAGAGATCTTCAAAAAACATCATATCTTCCTCCCCATATCATGCCTCAAATTATCTTGCACATCATTTTTTGTGATGTCGAATAATCTGCCAATGTCAGATTTGAACGATATTGTGTTTATGTTGCACCTTACCTTCAGTTGGACGGGGGTATTGCATTATTGACAAATTTATGTTGCTTAATTAAAAATGCTTTCTATTCGTTTCGTTGTTGTTGTTTCGCTGGTGTGACACATTACATTTGTATCTGAGTGTGCTTCCATCTTATTCTCTATCATTTATACTTGCTTGTCCCGGCTTTTGCTGTACTTTAAAGTGATGAAAATACCGTAGCAGCGCATGTCTGTTCTTTGGAAGACACCAAGTGTCTTCCAAAAATGGAGTGTCTTGGTTTGCCAACCATTGAAAATATGAAATGTTCATTAGAAAAGTTCAATGTTTCATAATAAATGGTATTTTTATGACATGATATAAATAAGATCTGTAAAAATATGTTAACATTAGAAAAACACACCACACATGTTTCACGTACTGTTTCAACAGGGAGTGTTGTTTCTACCAATAAATAATATACTAACTTAGAACGTCTTCTATTCCTTTCAATCGCCTCTTAAGGCAAGCAGGAAATATGCTGGGATAATTCTAAAGCCCGCATCTACAAAACTAGTTAGCATAATACACGAGCCTGACTTTCTCATTGTATGGTACTCAAATATTTTGATGAAAAGTTGTCGAATTAGGGATTTGAAATGCTTTAGTCATTTTATACCAATAATTGATATTTTACAAAAATCTTCAATATTGGATATCCTGGAAAATCAAAATATTGTGCTGAAACATCGGTTTTTATTTCTTCTACATCTAATTGTATTCATTTAGGTACAAATTAGCCAAAATAGTTAAAAATAATCAAAAACTGCACCGCTTCAAAACTTTTTCAAATGAGCTAAAAAATTTGTGGTATTTGTTTTACCCAACTGCTCCTTTTGAAGGGATTGTAGCTATGTTTTTCAAAAATTCATTTTTTTTTTGAACAACCCTATTGTGCATATATTACACTTCATACCATACTAAGCACTTGTGGAATAGCCGTCACAAACTTGCTCAAAATCCAAAATAGGGTTGAGATACCGGTATATAGGCTTTATCTAAAATCTGCTGCTGCTACAGCTGACAGCTTATTCGGATTTAATATAGCATAACAGAGCTTAGATTATTTTAATGCTTAGAGTTTTTGTGTGGCTGATCGAGTTGGTGTGGTAAATGTGTGTTTGATTAGTAAATGTTTTATGTTTTAAACCTTATTTCAGCTCTATCTGATGTTTTGTGCCTTGTTTTTACCCTTTTAGAACCAGAAATTGTATTCCATTGACAAAAGATGTACAATCATTGACATTGCCAAATAATCAGGAATGATGAAAATAGAAAGAAAACAACAATGCATGATCCTAAAATTCCCTGTTACCTGTTCAACAAGGATTGACTTTGCATCTTGTATAACATCATTATCTATTCTTTCAATGATGTCAGCTAATGGTATGATAGCTTTTATGTCTTTTAGAAGTGCATGGTTGTTTATATTCATTGAGTAAGCATATTTCACCAAGTCTTGCTCTTGTAAGTCCAGCCCAGCTGCAAAATAATTTATGATCTATTTTCATATATTTGTGGTGACTACCACTCATAAATCATATCACAAATCATCTATTTTGCCTCTTCTTGATAATTTAAGCAATAGATTTCTTGAAACTTAATTGATATAAAAGCATATGGAATGGAGTTGAATGAATTGAATAAAGTTTGACAGGCCAATCTTTTTGCTTATTTTTCTTCTTCACGGCGCATATATGCAGTTGTAGCAGTCTGGAAGAATTTGGACAAGTGAAACTAGAGACCTCAGTACAATCACCTAAATTTAGAACGGCAACCATAAAGCCAATAAAATTGCCACCTGTGTAAATGACGACTTTACTTTATAATGCCTAATTTTCAAAAAGATGACAAGCAAAGGCATAGTTAGCATGTCAGTAAAGGTATATGACATATTATGGCATTGGTTCCCTTTAAGCAGTCGATCAGAGTACATTGCACAAAATGCCTAGATATTTTAATGAACGAAAAAACTGCCTAAAACAACAAGTGGCGCTACACATCCATCACAAAGACAACAAATTCTCGTGAACTTTCAATATAGATTTAAAAGAGTTACTTAAAAATATTTATATTGATGTCTGAGATGTATTGCAAATTAACAAATAGATATAGAGTAGGCCAGATCCTCGATAATACATTCATATACTTACCCGATGAATATAGCCTATTTACTTCGAAAAGGAATAAAGAATTCTTCAGTACTTCTTTTATTTTCTTTTGTTGTTCTTTTCGCGCCTTGACTACTTCGTTAATCAACTCCTTCAAAAAGTACAGTTAAAATTAACACTTGAAAAAACTTCCATCTCATAAAAAAAAAATTTTTGAATAAATTCGAATTTATTTTCTTGGCAAGTTCAACTCATCTTAATGTTTGTATTCTAAAATTTATTCAATGATAATAATATAATTTGATTCTGTATATGGTTCAAAAATATACAAAATAACTAATATATACCGTGCATAAATTATTAGTAAGGATATTGTATATCTTCGCAGTATTAGAACTTTTTTCCATTAATATGTCGACCATATTGTAAGAAATACACTCTGAGCTCAAAGGTTCATACATCATGAAAAACGCATTAGTGATTTTATAAACAACTGATGATTCTTCCAATTTGAGTTTGGGATCTGAAAAGCAAAACATCATAAAAGAGGGCAGAAATATTCTGGGCTGACAACTTAAGTGGACCACAAGTTGACAAGAATGTCGATTTATTCGCATTTCAGAGGGCATTCAGAGGGCATCATTAGAATGAATCGTGTACAAACAAAAATAGAAATCATAATATGTAATCGTAGAGATCATAGGCCAGTCATTTTGCATACAGCTACAAGACTCCCTACAAGCATAGCATACTGATACTGATATAGAGTGTTTCAAGGCCTGTGTATATAAGTATCTGCTTCAAATCATACACACATGACTTGTTCGGCCTGTCTTTATTATGCCAGTCCTTGATGGGTCTCCAATGTCTTCCCAGGTGGACCTGGGATATATACTCAAGTATGAACAATAAATGGACAGCAAATATGCTTTTGTAATATTAATGCTAAGTGTTTCTGGGAACATTAAAATAATTTCTTTTGGCGAAACTCCCAAATACTCAGAGGACTCAATTGAAGAGAGCAAGAATGTACTTCTTACACAAATGTAACTTTAGTTATCATCTGTCACTTTTGAAGCAAACTGTGTACCACCTTTTTACATGCTTCAGCAGAAGATTTCTGGTTGGGTTTTGAATAGTACAACTCCAATTTTAATGCACTATAATAAATTTTATAGAACCCATGCTTACACCATTCTTTGTAAAAATGCTCTGCACCTTCCCAGTTCAGAACAAATCTGAGTGCATGCTCTTGAAAACTTGCATTGGGGAAATAGTTTTGTAGAGTTACAAGACGAGCATTAAAAGAAATTTGACTGGATTTCTTGAGAGATTTTTCATCTGCTTTCTTCCAAGATTTAAATAATTTGCTCCAAAATTCTTTTCCGGAAGAGCCTTCAAAGGAAAGCTGAAAATTGAATAAATAGATTATATATTTTGAAACCAGCAATATTGAATGACAACCTAATGTAATTAGACTTCAACCAATATAATATAATAAAGTCACAGAGGTGGCAAACTTTGCATCAAAACTTTGCGAGATTTGCTTCAATCAAGTTTTCTGTTTAGTTAGCATAGTATCTCTTGCCTCATAGAATATCTGATGGTAATAAAATAGTACACAAACTTTAATTAGATGGAATTCCTGAATAGATGTATAAAAAGGCATATTTCAAAAAATATATATATATTATATCGTATCCTACATATACCTGCATGAGTTTTTGGAGACATAGATCTGCAATTTTTTCAAATACTGATTTCAAATCTTGCAGTATATTTGAAGGAAGTGAATTGTAAGCACTTGCAGAAAATTTATCATATTTTCCATTGCACAACTAAAATTTGTAATTAATATTATCTTTGAAATATATGAAATGAATGAAAGCAAATGTAAGGGATATACACAGGGATGGACTCAGTCCACGAGGATTCTGATTCGGATGCCTCATATGAATGCCGGAGTTTGCAAAGATAATATGTTCACACATAATCTTGCAATTGTTGATTATCAAATGTCAGAAATGTCTTCAGAACATAACAATTTTTTTTATTTTTTTGTAGCCACTTCTTAGAGTGGATCACCCTGTCCAAGGCCCTTTAACAGCGGCCACTTGTAGACGGACAGGGTTATAATTACTGGAAAGATATGATCTTTCCGGTTCGGCTTAGCCTACCCAGGTTATTACACCCTGGGTTGAGTGGTGGGCATGGACGAGCGAGCCGGACTCGCGGGGCTCGAACCCGAGATCTTCAACCTGCGATGCCAACATGTTTAACCACTAGGCCATCTATTTGATATATTCATTTGGGTTCAAGGGCTTACATCGATAAATATTACAGATTTAGTGGACTAATTTTCAATGATTAATATATTATTTCATATTTGTAAATTATCATGTATGGTCTGTGCGCGGCCATGAATAATTTATGTCTTGATTTAGTTCGACTTTCTACGGCCAAACAAGAACTGCTTTCGATCTTTTCCTGTTTTCAAAAATTTTGAGGATTAACAAAGTTTGATTAAATTTGAACAATATCATTTGTTGATATTATTAATAGGACATTGTGATAATAAAATCCCTAGACGTCACTATTTCGCAAACTATTGAGTTTATTCTTTGATCTTCGACGCATTTAATGCTTTTGATCACAGACCCGTCAGAATGAATTGTTTGCATCTGGACATAGAAAATATATTTTGATGACTCAGGATAACAAAGTATACCTTTATTTGGCCGAGCGTGAATTTCAAACGCAAATGTTAGGTGAACACGCTTGGACTAGGGTAGATGAATATATACTCATTACAATTAGCACAAACGGGCAAATAAATGTTGCATCTCTTGTTCATGCTTGTTCAATCATCGACTTGATAATATTTTATATGGAGTAATACAATTGGGATCATTCTAATCAACATTTTGAACTTCAAAGCAACGATTAATGACATTATATTGGCAATATTTAAACCCGCTTGTCCAAGTGTACTGCATATTTTGCCATTGCCTTTTTCGTTTATGCTAAAATGTGTTTTGTGACAGTATTGCGGAAAACGTACGTGATAGATACATATTTATGAGATTCAAATCCTGGGTTTTCTGGACTTTAACTAGGTGTAGTTGGTACTCGATGTTTTTACGGCGGACTCGGCACCAAGTCCGAATCAGCGTACTTGCCCATCCCTAGAGATTCAGCTATTTTGACCGAAAAAAAACACAGTTATAAATCAAATTTAAGCCCCCTCAAGTTACACATTTTGAACAATATCATTGCACAAAGAATAGAACAGTTATTTAAATAGCACACAACTTTTGATTGGAATACCTTTTTTAATGTACATCAACATATCTGTACATGTACAATACTAATTTTAATCAAAACCATTGAATCATGCGCACCGTTTATTATGCTAACATCAATCATAGAAATTCAAGTCATCCCAATCAAAGGTGATTCTGAAACAATCCACAGCTTACCTCACTCAAGTTTTATAAGGTTAGAGTTCTTATTCATACCTCTAACAGCTTAGCTTCAATAACATTCAAAATTTCTCGATTCCATTCTTCATTCCACTGTTTAAATATTTGCTGGTTTCCCCATTGAAATTGTAACAACTCATTCCAATACTGTGGTAAAATATGCTACTAGTTATTGAATATTTTGTCTCTATTCTCTATGCAGAATTAAAGTTGGTTAATATCAGTGGATTTTTCTATTTCCATGGTCCTTCATTGCGAACACATTGACTGTCTAAGCATTTTTATAGATGCGACCCACAAAGCTTTTCGCGTGAGTCGAAGTCCAGTGAATGAAATCTCTTGAAATCTAACATACTCGATTCCCATAAAGTGGCTGAGTGGCTGTTGAAGCGGAACACTTGTAATGCATACTTGCAGGACGAGGATCTCAGAACTATCGTATGATGTTTGATTCAAAGTCAATGGGCCGAGTCGTAGGATATTTTTGTCTTCTCAAATAACATGAAGATACGAATAATAGTACAACCAGTCAAACGAAAAAACAACAACACCTAGAATGTGATTTAACTCACAAAGCTACCTTATTCAACTCACGGAAACAGCAATGCAAACATTTTCATGTGGAGGCAAATGGAAAATTTAAGCATATTACTAATACACTAGATAGGAAATGTCAAATCCTAGCACTAATTTTCAAAACGCTATAGGACACCACCGAAAATTGGCTTTGTAAAGCATGAGCTACGGATACACCACGCTTCGGAGGCTCGACGCGTTGGCGGCTTCAACTCAGAAATATTTTGTGCACAGATGTTCTTGTTAATCTTGATTCCCTAAAAAAATCGCGTCGACGAGGCCCATCTCATGCTTAACAACATAAAATTTCTGATTGCGATACACTGTACAAAACATGACTGACTGAAATTCAGTGGTTGGAATACCGCACATCTAAAAAAGTAAATACTAAATCATGTATTAATTGAAGTTAAACGAAATGAATGCCAAATTGATTCCTAATCACAAGGTGACTGTAGGTTCCTTCCTGCGAGGGAATGATTTTCAGTGACATAAAATATTATGATGTTGTTTTCAATGATATTGTCCTTCATTCGTCATACATCGGTTAATCTATACAGCACGATGATATAATACTACCATCCATAGTTTCCGAACTAACTAACCCAATTTCGAATTTTCAAAGAAGAATAATGAATCGTGTTACATTCAGTTTTTCCAAAAGAAATCAACATGTGGCGCTTACCGAACGTTCATGAAAAATAGATAATACACCCCAGATGCATAAACTACAGATTTGAATAAGAATTTATGTGTCAAAAATAGTTCTAAAATAGTGAAAAATTTCAAAATGTCCTGGACTAGAATATATTTGCATGGAATATGTCTGAAAATGTGTCACTGAAACTTGGTAATACCAATAGGAATAATGAATGATATGAGCGGCCAAAATACAAAGTTTTCATTTTCCTCTCACTTGATCGGCAATCATCTCATTACGAAAAATAGTTTATGAGTAATGCGTATTCACAAAAAGATTATTTGAAACCAAAAGCTATTACTTTTTTTTTTTAAATATTAGTAGATTTACAATTTATTTCGCAAATCATTTAGTCTTCTATTTCAATGGAATAATTATATAGAATGATCAGTTTTTGTTTTTTGAATTCATTTCAAAAATGAGGTTTTTAATGTACTTTTCGATTCTAACCTCTATGTGACATTTGTCTGCCGACGGATTGAAGAAAACAATCTGTTCCCTTTTAAGATTTTTTATCTCCTTTTTCACCACCACAAGCAAGTTTGGTAAGCATGCTTTAGAAACAAATGTACTTTGCAACATCTTAAATAAAAAAAATCATTAGTCTAATAAAACTGAGTTTAACTCAATGATGAAAAATTTCCTCTGCAGCATTTATGATCAAAACGGGGTTTTTGATGAATATTGCTCCAGTGATTAGCGTACTTCAGTATTTTCTGGCATCCACATGTCAATTTGCATCTATTTTTTTCGAAAAATTAAAGATATTAGACCATTGCTCAATTTCTGATCAATAACTGGAAAACAACTAAAACTGGTAATTCCAGTTATCGTTGTGACAACTGCACATCATGAGAAAGTTAATACACGAACCTCATAAATATATGACTGTAAATTTATATTGCTTGAATATTTTACCATGACATAAAATGGTATCAATATATGAGAATACTCAAGCTATCATATGAATAACATTGAATATTGGACGTGCAAATCAGAAATTCAGCAAAATCTTACAGAATGCAATTTTTTTCAAAGCAACATTTTGCAGATTTTTAGAGAAGTAGCAAAAGCACGCTAAACTGCCATGGGTCGAGATATCCAAGTCTCAGATATAAGTGACACTCATGTATGTTTCATGAACCAATGTTAGTTTCTGGTATTGGGTTATTTTTGACCAAACATTTTTTTATTTATCAAGTTAAATTGATTAAACCTGACTGCAGTTGAAAATTCCCAAGCATAGTTGTGCTGTCCATATCAAATCATTCCATGATAACTTTTCAACTTTTGATAAAGAGGTCACTGCTTTTTTAATGGTATATCCCATCACATCATGCTTCTTAGATCTTAATAAGATAAGAATTAAAATATTCGTTGTATGTCTTACGTCTTGTTTATTGGACTGGGAGTGTTTGAGTGCTTGGTGAACAGTGGTATTGAAAACGAATTAAATCCATGAATACTTGAGAAAACTTCAATTTAGTACATTTAGTAATCATTTGTATTGAATCAGAAAAGCAGCAAAACGAAAATATGTATGATATGATTTGAAATTTCTTTCAAAGAGATGATATTCCCAGTCTTTAGTACATCAGTCAATTTAGGATAATCGATGGAAAACAAAATCAATTATAACCTCAATTCTATAAAACCCTCAAGACATCTTTTACTGTGAATATAGTAACACAATCTTATGACAAGACTGTTTTGAGCAGCAGTCTCGAATGAGACCAGCCAAATTCTGGTAGTCTATAAAAGAAAGTTTGCAGTTTAATTTAATTACAATTAACAAGCAAAAGTATTTATTTAAACATGAAGATAATTCCATGGACGTATTCAGTTTAGCAATCATAGAATATACTAGTGATATTTTAAATACTACTCGTCAAATTGGAGGGTAAAGCTCAAATTGACATTTTTGGGTGATTGAATTCATGTACTTTTTGATAAAAGAATTCTTTTCAACCTTGCTTTTAGCTGTTATTTCGAATTTGTTACACCCAACATTTAAACTATTTTTTACATTTTTTTAATGAGAACATAACATCTGATAATAAATGTTTGTGTTGTATCAGAATTCCAAAAAAAATGGTGTACCCATTGTCGGTTTCTTCGAGTTTGCAGTAAAAATTTTGAAATGTTGGCTCCAGTTCTTTCTTTTGTAAAGTTTCGTGTGTCTGAATAAATAAAAAATATACTTGTAAAAATATAAGTTTAAAATGCTCTGCTCTATACCAAAAACATGATCCCTTTGTAGCCAAAATCCATTGTGGGCTGCAGTTGTACAAAGGCATTATAAATGGTTGTCAAAATGCCTAATGAATGATGTAGGTTCTTCTATGAAAAATTGATAATATAGGCGATATTATACGTGTAGAATACATTTGGGCAACAAGGCAATGTAATCCACAGCCTTAGAATAACATTTGTTAACCTCATTGCCAGTTCTTCATTGGTTATATGCTGGATGGATAACAGGATGCAGGATAAACCCAAAATCCGTTAAAACTATGAACATCGTTAATTGTTACAAGACGGACTTACTTTTTTCTCCTCTCGTATAAACAAGACAGTGCATGATAGCGTGATACAGCCGCTAGCCTTGTCTGCCGTACTGCGATTGAAAATACAATCCACAAAGCCAGTTACTTTAATACTACGCACTTTCTTTATTACAAAACATCAACTTTTACAATGACATCTGCTGAGGCAAAGTACATGCACTTTGGATAACATCCTCAAAAAACAAGCTGAACTTGAACTAATTTCTAAAGATTTCATAACGAGCCAAATTCAACCTGGAGAATCAAATACTGGCAGTCTGACTACGGCACAACCAGCCCAATATGGAAACAAGGAGTATCGAAAACCTCTGCACATTAATCCTGCGCCAACAACCAACACCGGGTGCATTTCAGGATAGGCTCGATTATCTATCTGCCCAAATTCAGCACCTTATGACCATAGTTCCAGATTTGATTGAAGAACAGGAACTTTGTGAAATTAAACAAGAAGATGCGGAACAATATAGTCACCAAAATTGCGTTATCATTCATTGGTGCGAGGATTCATTTAGAACGGTAAATGGTTACTCACAATTAAGGATATATGATCTATCCAATTATATATATTTATGAGCAATGCATGGGACGTGATGTGGAGTATTGAAATTATATTTGGGTTATTCATCTCAGGAATATGTCAATTCAGTATTAAAGTCCATCTTTGCACTCTTTTTAATCTATACAATGATATATGCATCGCCCATGCATTGGGCAGACAAGGTATGGTGTCATGGAAATTATATTTGGTTTATACATCCCATGGCAGTGTCAAATCAGTATCAAAGCCCATTCTGCATTTTTTTCCAATCTATCCTAAGATATATGTATGGTCTATGCATTGAGAAGACAAGGTATGGTGTCTTGAAACTATATTTGGTTTATTCATCTCAGGGCTGTTTCAAATAAGTATTAAAGTCCACCTTCATGCGCTCTTTGATCTATTCAATGATATATGTATGATCACACATGGAACAGACATGATGGACACAGACATAATTCGGTCTTGAATTATTGAAAAGGGATTTTGAAAATATTTTAAATCACCAACATCAACAAAAACCAATACATAGACTTCATCTACTCAAGACTCCACATCATATCTGCTCCATGCATGGCCCACACATATATCCATGAAAAAGTATTCAGAGATGTGTTTGAGATTGGTTTGAAACGATCACGGTATAAGTGATTTGAATATAATTTTAAGACTCCACATCATGTCTACCCCGTCCATGGCGCACATATACTACATCATTAATTCCGTCAAAATGTATGTAAACATATAATTTTAAACTGATTTTACATAGTCATGACATGTATGAATCGGGTATAATTTCAAGACTTCATCGTGCCTGTTCCAGACATGACCCACACATATACCATATATGCTATGAGATTGATTAAACGAAGCTGTCCAAGCTACTTATATCACGTCTTTGAATTGTAGCGGCCCGATTTAATATCGCGACAAACGAATTTTGCAGAAGTTTGTTTGTCAGCTAGAATCTCTTTTCAGAAGTCTGCGTGCTGTGAGACATCTTTTGGTGCATGTATGGGTACTCATGGAAGATCTAGTGATGACAGTGTTTATCATGGCCAGGTGAAAGCCTTCGTAGTAGTGTGTACACAGTTCTAGTTATTATTATTATTAAGACCTTTGTTCTGAAGTGAATGTACTTTTTGAAATGCTATGTTTTTTATTATTATTAAAGCTTTCACTTTGAAGCCAAAGTCTTATTGACATTCTACGTTTTTTATTATTATTATTGTTATGCTGTTTGGCTCTTGCATCAAAGCTACATAATCTAGAGATCAAAAATCTTAGTCAAAAGGTCTATGAAATGTAGATGAAATCTTTTTGCTTCATATTTTTAATCCAAGTTTCTCTGTTCCAGAATTCTAGATTTTTATGTTTAAATTCATTCAATATTTTTTTTAGAAACGGTAAAGCAATCTTGAATAAAAAATTTATCCTTACGCTTATTGTGTTCAAAGAGTCAATGAAAAACCTATGCCAAGTACTTACTTACGTGTGAGGAGTCTGATTTAGCTTTCGAATTTGAGGACACTATTGAAAAAATATGTTATATCAGGGTTTGAAAGTCCTTGTTGATGCCTGGTGATTTCAAAAAATTTTTAGAATCCCCCTAATTATTTTAAGACTGAATATCGTGTCTGTTCCATTTATGATCCATACATATATCATGGGATAGATGAATCATCCGTTCGAGATAATGTAGCCTTACTTCTGGGTTATACCAGGTTCAAACATGATTCAAATTTTGCCGAAGAAATGGTTTTTTGCAAGTCTTTGAGAATAACTACCACAGCGTGAGATATTTTTGCTGTAGTCCAAGAGTATTTTGCTGAAAATGGTATTCCGATTAAAAATCTTATTTCCACTGCTGTTGATGGTGCTCCAGCAATGATGGGAAGACATAAAAGAGTACTCAAGCTTTTGAAAGACAACAATCCAAGCATGATGGCGGTACATTGTATTTTTCATAGAGAGAATTTGGCAGCTGCGGCCATCAGTTGTGAACTTGACCGACTACTGAAAAAAGTTATTAGTGTAATCAACTGGATTAAATACCCTCCTACAAATGAAAGATTGTTCAAACAGTTGTGTGTAGACATGGAGGAAGAGACCACATAAGGCTACTCTTCCACACTCGCGTAAGATGGTTATCAAAAGGGCACTGTTAGGAGCGGTTTGTAGACTTGTATGACATGTTATTGGAATTTGTTGGTGGCCGAGAAGAATTTCAATTTTTGAAATCAAGTTAATCTAAAACCGTGATCTCATATCTAGCAGATATTTTTGGAAAACTGAATGCATTGAGCAAGGAGCTACAGGAAAAAGAAAGGACACTCATTGACTGCAAAACCACAATTTTTGGTTTTATCTACAAACTGAAATATTTAATTGCCCAAATTTCAATTAAAAACTTTTCTGGATTCACACATCTTGGCAGCTGCGAATCAACAGACACTACCCTTCGAATTATATTGGAACATCTTTCAAATCTGGTTGCTGAGTTGAACTCCAGATATTCAGATCTAAAACTGATGAAGTTTCCTTCATGGATTACTCAGCCCTTTCTCTTCAACTGCACAAGTGAGGAAGGTTTGGCAATGGATTGCGATCTGGCTGACGAGCTACTACACCTGCAAAACGATGACAGCATAAAACCAATCTATGCATCCAAAAAGCAGCTGATGTGGTTGAATTCGCAAGACTGTACAAAGAATGAGAAATTAGCTTTGGTGGCAGAGCAAACACTTCCGCCATTTCCAACTACGTATTTAGTTGAATGTGCTTTTAGTGTCGTTACAGACATTCTGATGAAAAAAGAGGAACAGGCTTTTCTCCTCTATTTTCTTTATTAACTTCTCAACACGGCTCGCGGTTCCTCACTAACGATAAACAACGATTTGTTTGTAAATCTGTTTGGTTATTTTAATTTTAAATTTTATTCCTGAGATAAATCCTCACCATCCAGCGACAATATTCAGGTAGTGTAAAATTTCGGCAATTATATTTTTGTGATTTTTTTTGGGGAGGAATTGACAGTGTTCGGGTTGGTAAGGAAGGAATCGGAAAAAAACTTTGATAACCACTGGATAGATAAAAAGATGGGCTTCAATACTGGTTAGACACAGTCCTGTGATAAATATCTCGAATATAATTTCAAGACTACATACCATGTCTGTCCCATGCATTGGCCATACATGTATCATTAGTTAGATCAAAAAGAATGAATTTATGCTTTGCAACTGATTTGACATAGTCCTGACATGAATAATCAATATCAATTTCAAAACTCCATATCATGTATGAGCCATGCATGACATACACATAAATTATTGGATCGATAAAAAAAGTGTAAATATACCGGTAAGCTTTGAAACTGAATTGCCACGGTCCTGACGTAAATATTCCAATTGCAGGTCCAAGACGCCATATCATGCCTATCACATACATGATCACAACATATATGATCGGTTAGATAAAAAAATGATGCAAATATATGCTTTTGAACTGATTTGACATAGTCTAGACATAAATATTCCAATTGCTGTTTCAAGACTCTACATCACGTCTGCCCCATGTATGGCTCATACATATGTCATTGATTTGACCAAAAAGCACGTATGCATTGAAACTGATTTGACATAAATGAACCAAGTGTCTTGTTAATCTCCAACATGGTCCACGCATATATCATTGATTCGATGAGAAGTGCTTTGGATAGATTTGATTTGTAGGTTAACTAATTTGAGGTCTAGCGGGCGCTCGTACTTGGTGCATGTTTTTAAAGTTCATCTGAGGTTTTGTCCACTCGCCTGTTTTTTTCTAAGTGTCTTCAATGTAAAAATAATTATTCAAGACTACACTATATCAACAAGAATGATTTAAAAATAAGAGATGTTAAATTATTCGGAAGGTTTTTTAAAAATTATGATGAACTAACCACGTCACTATCTTGTATTGTAAGGCTGTCCAGAAGTTTAGCTATAATGACAATTGCATCAAATTTTTTTAATTCTTCAGGGTACTTTTCAATGAGTTCCAATAGAGTAACACTTCTCATCAAAAATATATACGGCCTTTCAATCCATTGATGAAGTTCCATAATTTTTAACATCTTTGAAAAAATGTCACCCAACATCCTGTAAAGAATATGAGAATATGAATAATATAAATCTCTTTTGGATTTACTTGAATAACTTGGCCAAGATAGGACTGTGTCCTAATTTACGCACAAGCTGCTCTAAAATGTGTGTACTTGAGTAGGCTCATATGGAGCATAAAAAATTGTATTTCCAACAACATTGACAGCTAAGTATCTGCTGCTTTTTCAAACTCACTCGAGAGTAATCATTGAAATTAAATCATACCAAAAGAATGTATTTGAAGTTCACACATTTAATTTATCCTTGATGTACCTATATATAAAGGGGAATTTAAACAGCTATGAACATGCTATGTTATAACGTAACATACATATACATAGAAATATTCCCAACAATACATGACTTTCATTTACTAACTTATATTTTGTGATAAAAAAATTGTTTGCTGTGGGTTAATTTTGAGACAAGATTTCAAACGTTTACTAACTTTTGACAGCCATCTGTACTGGCAATCGTCTTCATATGCTCCCATAGTTCTTCATCAATTGCTGGCAATTCAGCAATCGGTGATTCCAGCATTAGAGGACCCTCAAATTTCAGAGGTACTTCTCCTTTTCTTTTCATTAACCAGAAAAGAGGCAAAAGAAATATCCATTTGCAATGAAATGAAAATTTCATTTGTAAAAATAATTTTTTCAGAATCTCACACACATCCGGTATGCTGAATAGAAATAATAATTTTTATATTTAAGTTTGCTGACAGTTATCATTATCAAAGGGATCGTTATAGGAAGAATGTTGGAATTGATATATTCGTTTTACTTGAAAAGTGTTGGCGTGTTCTATACAAGAAACCTAACAAAAATTTATGAGCTCAGAATCCTACATTCTGGACGACTAAAACAGAACAGAGAACTCCTGAATAATATACTCATTATCGAGAAAGTACTACTAGGTCTGACATTGAAAAACGAGAAGCATAAAATTTTTTATGTCAGAACTAACGATTGATCTTTTTTCATTTAATTGCATCCTAACTGATATTAATCATCATGATTGTTTGCAGAGTTTGGAAGTATGAGAAAAGCTGATTGCAACAGTCGTATAAGCATTTGAAAATAGTATTTCATACAAAACATGAAATATGGCCTCACCGAATTGAATGATTGTTTTCATCTTCCTGAAGTTTTTGAAATAAAAGATCCTGGTCTTCCCTGTCTAGATCATGAAGACTGAGAACTTCACAGATCATTTCACTTTCCTCATCGAGTTTTAATTTATCGAAAGTCAATCCCAGGTATGTTACTGTGTCTGTGATACTTCGGACTCTTGAAGGTGATTTCGGTTTGCTGATATGTGGTAGAGCTGATGTCAGAAACTGAAAAAGAACAAATGTTGTCAAGAAGTATATTTGAGAGTGTTTACACCAAGTTTTGAAAAATGTATCTCGATTAAAATTATCTCAGTTTTTTTTTTAATTTGGTAATTGTACTAATTCAAATTTCATTCTATGCTAACTAATCTACCAAAAATCTTCTCTCGTCAATTTTAAGTTTATGTTACAACCCTTTTTTAAAAATCTTGATTAGACTGTATATAGTTTGTATTTTGCTCGAATCAAATTTCAATCCCTGATACTACAGTTTTGGTTGACTGTGTTACTAATACCGCATTGTGAGTTTGATTAAAAAACCTGGATTATATGGTATTTACCGGTAATTGATCATGATTAGTAGTAATTGGTTAAAAGAACACCATTTGATAACAATAAGCCTAATTTATTTTATCTTTCAAAGGTAATCCATCCCTTGTGAATCTTGTAGCACTAGCATCACTCAGCTTAAAATATGTCACTACAGTACACAACAAAAAGTGTGTAAACTTTCCATAATTGAAGAAAAGAAAAAAACAGGAGGGATATGTGGTAAATATTAATTCAGTACATAATTGTGATTTATTTAATTTCCAATACTGTTTCCGTTAATTTGAATCTTATCTGGTTTAGTTGGTAATTGCTGAGCTACTGCCATGATTACGTGATCCTAAATTGGTGAAAACATTAATTTAGAATGTTGCATGTTTTTATGATGTAAATTTCTAGTCTAAAATTCAAATGTGTAATATGCACAACACAATAAAAAGCTTTGTAGGTCAATTTTCACACAATATTTAAAAATTTTGGGGGCTTGCTCATGGTTAACCCCCTAAATATACCTTTCTGATGTCCAACAAAGTCATACATTTGTCCCCATCTATCGTTTGAAAAGTCCAACCATTGATTACATGCTGGACCCAAGCATATAATTCAGTAATAGTTGTAAATATTAGATGGTACTCTTCTTCATCGCTGAGCAATTCCAGCATCCATTTTTCAGCATGATTTATCCAATCAGATTCCCTCATCCCCTCTGAACTAACAACATCATATAACACCAGAGAGATAATTCCAGGTTGTTCTGAAAAAATGAAGAATTGTAAATAATTGTCATACTCTTATATATTCTGTCATACACTACCTTGTGGCACATTAACTTTTCTTTTTTGATAACTGCCCCAGAAGAAATCGTTCTTAACTGAATCTTTCCGTTTAATAGTGTAAGTGAAACTTTTTATGCTTCTGGGTATAGTCAATTTTGAACAATAAAGATTCTTCCTGTGAAATACAAAAAATAAGTTTATCATAGATGATTTACAAAAAAAAATTTCTGCAGCAAGAGGACAAGCTTTTTCTTGAAACAAGTTTCGAATTTGAAAAATACGTAAACCTCCTATATTCATTAGCCCAATAAGCGGTTACATGCTATCCTGCATTAAAATTTGTTCAAATATTTTAAAATATTCTGCTATTTATATTTTAATACAAATTTTGGTCTAAGTTTCCCACAACAGGTGTTTGCAAACCCTGAGGTTCTGATAAAATATAGGTAAAATAAATTTACGCACATTACATTCATTGCATTATTGTTGCAGATTATTCTCAAAAATTCAACTTTACATGTGATGCTTTTACAGTACAAATCTTCGTCGCGTAATAGAGTGGGCAAAAAATTTATGGAGTGATTCTGATGGACATACCGTTCCTGAAATGCAGTCTCTTTTTGACAACCATCCTCAAAAAAAACAAGAATTTCAAATTGTATTCCATTTTGACAGCTGTCAGAAGAAATATCTTTCATTAAAATTTTCACACTGAGTCCCCTTTCCTCTGTAAAACAGATGAGCATCATTGAATTAATTGATATAAGGGTGCGTAGGATGTCCTTGATCAAGATGATCCATTCACAAATAAACACTATCAATATAAAATTTTCAAGGACAGTACATTTTTTACATTTTGCGGTGAGAATATCAAATCCTGTGCAGTGAACCTCGATGCAGTACCTCATACTGAGTGATTTCATTAGAAGAATTACGAAAAAAACGAAATTTAAAGCTCTGATATTATATTAGAAATATTGACTACAACTTGAAATACCAATACATTCGATGAATGACTAATAAAAACGTTCAGTGACAACGGTAAATCTTCGAGGACCTTGGGAGGGTCCGTCTTGCTGACAAAAGGTAAATGGACAGCTTTATACTGAAGTAAATAACAGGTGAAGATGTTCAAGAAATTTTCGAGCAATATTGGAAGACCAACAACATTTTAGCTGAGAAAACATAATCTAATGATGTAATTTGGTTGCAAAATGCCTGAAAAAAAAAGAAATCATGCCTAAAGCGCTCAAAAAAAGTCAGCAGTATTTTTTAGGAGAAGTCGACCCCCTCAATATTTAACACTTCACTTAGAATCAATCTATTCGTAATATTTTGTTATATTGTTTATTGAGGAAGGTTTTGCTTTGAACTTCATGTAACAATAACCAGATTAATTGAGAGCAAATATCAATGATGAAAACGATGGAAAATAACATGACTCACCCCTATTCCCATATGTTCCACCAAAATGGTCCATCCTACTCCCAGGAGGGACGCTTTGCATGTTGGACAGGGGTAGCAAGCTCACATAGATGTTGTTGTTGCAAGATGACTAACAACTCATATAATAAGTGATAAATGAAAAGCTAAAATATTGATATATACTGGTATGCAAATATGTGACAAAATTTTTAAACTATTAAATCAAAGTCACAAGCTTGAGAAAAACAATAATCTATCAATATTTTGGTATATGGGAAATAGCATTAATCAAACCCCATTATTTATTTTTCTATATTCAGCATGCTAACGATTTTCCAATTTCAATATCTCAAAAGAAATTTATGTTTTCAGAAAAATGTTATTCAAAGAAATATTTATAGCTCAAATGTATATTAAGATGTTATGCCCATGGTCGGGTTAACGTGACACCATCTACTCATCCTTCTTCTATGCCTGTGCATATGCAGTATGTGGATTCAGATGCTAAAAGCAATGATGCTATAGAGAGAGAATAAACTAATAAACGAAGGTTCAAGAGTCTTTCTACACACATGCACAAATATACTTCTGTAACGTTACGTCTGACCCAAGTCAAACTTCCTCAGACAAGCATTTTGTAACAATGGCAATGAAAACCTAATCTCTTAGAATATGAAGCTTTCGAGTGCATTTGTGCATGTGTGTAGAAAGACTCTTGATTCTCTTGTCAAGTCAAGCGAATATCATTCGATTATATTACAAATTGAATCGGTGAAGTTGATTGTATATGAAAGATATTTCGCAATCAAAAATTTTAATTTTAATTTGAACTGTCATACTGCATAGGTCATCTTCAACGTGAACAATGACAACTTCTCATATTCATATCCTGAATGTACACTAGGAGTATGAAGATCCCAAAGATTACAGAGGGATCATGAGGTCAAGATACTGAATAAAATGAAATGTCAGTGACAACATTTTCGACAAAGAATATTTTTATAGCATTCTATAATATGTTAATAATAATTAATAATTTCTGTGATATTGCAAATATAAAGATCCCCAAGTGGACTAAACATTATGTAGAAATCAGAATGCTGTACTGATTAACGCGTTGGTTTCCATCATTAAAAATAGTGATAATATAAACTTGGTTATGAATATCTATCATTAAAATTTCAAATAAGCAGTTTATATACATGTTGCAAATTTAGTTTGTTCATCATGAACCAATGTAGCATCCAAGCAATGATTCTTATTTGATATGCGCATCCCGTGAAAGCAAACTTCAATAATTTGCTGACCTTTTGAAATCCTATTCAGAAAATCACGAGAAGAAAGACTTTCTTAAAAACAATCTCAGAATAGAATTTTGAAATGTCTGTGAATTTATTTCTTTTGTTTTCACCGCTGGGAAATGAGATCAGAACTCCCTACCTGGTTGCAACCCAAACATCAGTTACAAACAAGCATAATGGGGATATTAAAAAAAGTTATAAATAGGTAAAAAAAACAGAGATTGTTGTTGAAAATAAAAAGATTGTGACTTAAGACCATAATAAAATAAAGAAATAAAATGACAAAATAATAATTTTTTAGGAACGACTTTGAAATGAAAAGAAATCAAATCAAAACAAGAACTGTGTAGACAGTACTACGAAGGCTTTCGCCTGACCATGATAAACACTGTCATCACTGGAAAGTTAGAAGTAAGTAAAAAAACAGAGATTGTTATTAAAAATAAAAAGAATATGACTTAAGACCATAATGAAAATAAAAAGAAAAAATAATAATTATTTAGGAACGACTTCGAAATGAAGAGAAATAAAACCAAATCAAGAACTCTGTACACAGTAGTACGGAGGCTTTCGCTTGGCCATGATAAACACTGTCATCACTGGATCTTCCATGAGTACTCATATATTTTCTAAGAGATTTCTTACAGCACACAGGCTTCTGGAGCAAGATTCCAGCTGACAAACAAAGTCATGCAAAAATCAAAGTTCACCTTTCATGATATTAAATCAGGCCATGGTATTAAAGTTCATCTTTACACTGTTTGATCTACTCAATGATATATCCATAGGGCCATATGTATGAACCCATGTACGGGTCATACGTGATACCGATATGATGAATAACTATAGGTCAACCATTTTTGTATCAGAAATGTCGAATCAACCCTTAAAATTCATCCCAACCCATTTTTCGACCAATTTTAGAAATCATACATGTGCCAGATATGATTCTAATAGAAAAGTGGAGTCCTAAAATTTTCGAATATGATCCCAAGAAGATGGTCTCAAGTACAGTATAAAACAAGATACAAAACGTTGTTTTATTTCAAATAGCAAAAATAAAAGGAATTTGAGCTCTGTAAAATTTTATTACGCCCTACTAAATTTTATTTGTTTGAGCTAGAATTGATAACCATAAAATAGCTTTTAAACTGACAAAACTGGCCTATTTGCAGCTCCTATTACGTATAAACAAAGATATAAATCAAGAATCTGTGCGGCATTACTCCTTCGCTGGGTCTTTGACTATGACCCAACACACACAGAAAACTTTCAAAGCTTCCATGCAAAACCCTATTTTAAATCCCAGAAAATGTTTTTTTGATTGATTTTGATGGAAAATCCAAATTCTCATCATAGGGAATATGACGTCACGGCTGTGATTTTTTGTCAAGAAAGCCAATTTTAAGAGATTATATCTGAAGAACAAAGGGCTAAGTGCAAAAAGTGCGCGGCATAAGTTCTCCATCGACAAATTCACCATCACACCAATATCATTCCCAAATCTAAAAAAAGTTTTTGTAGCTGCATTTTGGTGGAAAATCTTAAATCCTGGAACAGGGCAACTTGGAAACCTAGATTAAAATATGGAACAAAGACTTTTCATCTATTTAGACCTTTAGACTTAGACTTTAGATTTCTAGATAGTGTAGCTTAGATGCTCGAGACAATTAGCATAATAAAAACTATAAACGTAGAATTTCAATAAGACTTTCGCTTTAGAGCGAAAGCCTTAATAATAAAAAGAGACGTAGGATTTCAATAAGACTTTCGCTTCAATTGTTTTTAAGAGGACATATCATAGGCATATCAGTGGTGTATTTAGAACCTTGAAAAGGGGGGTGACAAAATTTTCGCAGTTAAGTTATGACGTCATAATCGGTGTCGCATGCAAAATAATTCTCGAAAAAAGTGTTTTTATTGCGCATCCCATAAAATGACCTTTGAGAACCAAAAAACAGCTAAATAAGCGTAATATCACTGTGCGCCGAATGCGAGCAAAAAAGGATTTCCTACACTTGAAAGGCCTTGCTGCATTCTTTATGACAGATGGACGTACCGTGTATCAATATTTTTGAATGCATTTGTTGCATGATAAAAATTGTTGCCTAATAAAATTATGAAAGCAGCCGTCCATATTTATTTTAGATCTCTTTAAACATGAAGTTTAATCCAGACAATCATTTTAAGGAAAACATTACAGGGGCCGGGTCAAGGAGCATATACTTTCATTAAAATTCACTCTAAGCAAGGCCAGGAAAGGTCTAAGCAAGGCCAGGAAAGGTCTAAAAAGAATCAACTAACGTCCACTTATTCACAAATATCTACTACAAAATAAAGTGCCATCAACTACATCTTGCGGAGGAACCAACGGGGGAAATCTCGAGAGGGAGGAACAGTTCTCCATGCAAAAATTTTGACAGAAAATCTCTAATCCTGGAAAAAAGAAACATAGATTAAAATGATTGATGCTAGCATGATCTGAAAGATCTCTCACAAAATACAGGTATATAGATCGAGATTCTAGCTGAGAAACAAAGTTATGCAAAAATCAAAGTTCACTTGTCATGATATTATACGACCGCTATAATCAAAAGAAATCATATATACACCATAGACTGTATCAAATCAGTCTCATACCATATCATTGCACGCTTTTTGATCAAGTCAATGACGCATTTATGGGGCATGCATAGAAAAGGCTGGATGTGATGTTCTAAAATTATGATTGGATCAGTAATCCAGGACTGTGTCAAATCAATTCAAAGAACACCTGTGAATGCTTTTTTATCGGATCAATGATCTATGTGTGAGCAAGGAACGAACAAGATGTGGAGGTCTCAAAGAATACTTGGATCATTCATGCTGAGACTATGTCTAATCACTTTCGAATCACGCTTTCTGATCATTTTTTGATCAAGTCAATGATATATGCACGGATCATGTAGAGAAAGACATGATAATTTCAAATAATATATCTATACTCTTTTTGGTGCAGACATTATATGGCGTCTTTGCAATTGGACTATGTTAAATCAGTTCTGAAAGCATGTATATTTACAAACTTTTTGATTTAACCAATGATATAAGAATGGACCATGTATGTGACAGACATGATCTGGAGTCTTAAAATTGCAAATGGATTACATATGTCAGGACTATGTCAAATCAGATCCAAAGCATATTTTACACTCTTTTTATCTATCCAGTGATATTTGTATGGGCCATACATAGGACAGACAAGTTATGGAGTCTTGAAATAATATTCGAGTTATTCATCTCAAGATTGTGTCAAACAAGTATCAAAGCCCATCTTTACACTCTCTTCGATCTACTCAATGTTGTATGTATCGACCATGCATGGGATAGACAAGGTATGATGTCTTAAAGTTATATATTTTTTTCATTTCAGGACCGTGCCAAATCAGCATTAAACCCCATCTTTAAACTCTTTTAGATCTATCCAATGATATATGTATGGGCCATTAATGGGACAGACAATGGTGTCTGGAAATTATATTCAGTTTATTCAACTTAAGACTGAGTCAAGTCAGTATCAAAGCCCATCTTTCCACTCTTTTTGATCTATCCAATGATATATGTATGGGCCCTGCATCGGACAAGGCATGGAACCCTAAAATTATATTTGAGCTATTCACCCCACAACGGTTAAGTTGTACCTTCTACTATACGTCAAACAATTTACAAATTTTGCACAGTTCCTGTTGCTGCGGAATTTTAGATAACAAGTTCACAGTTAAAACTCTTCTACAAAACAAACTGTTTCCTAGACTTTTATTCGACATCGGTGACCCATGCTTAACGAAATGATTTGTTAAATTTCTAGGTCAATTATCAAGCGCAATATGGCGACGGCTGAAAAAGCCCGTCTAAAATACCCGGAATTGTTTGGTAGTTGAATTGATGTGTTCATATCTATTTTTGATAGATTACATATTTCTAACTATCAACAAACTGAATAAAGATGGCGTTATGAGGTACATGTAGTAACAAAAATAAATGTATGAAAAATATTTGTGAGCAACATCTTTTTCACAAGTAATAACCCTAGTCTTTGCAACGCTATATAGTTAAGCAACATAAATATATGTAAAAATATATATGAGTATATGTTATGTTTACATTACAAATGATGTAGGCCTACTGTAAGCTGTGTGTTTCCCCTAAATATTCTCATGCTCCTGGAAACCATAATAAATGAATCTTTTCAGACCCAAATAATTTATAACTTCGGTGTGAATTTGGAAATTATCCTTAAGATTAGCAAGATTTTAATACTACAATGCGAGGAATCGCTGATTTAATTATCGCAAATTTTAATTCAATACATCTATTAACAATTGTGTTTCCAATCACAAAAATAATATAATTATATAATATAATTAATATATAAATATTATAACATCTTTGCCAAAGTTTTGCACTCAAGCCAGACTCCAATCACCACATGAGCACTATGCAAGGCACGCTAAGGTACGGATAACTCTTTCAAATCTCGAGCTGCATAGCAAACTGCAGCATAATATACAAAATTTCCAACAATATATTTTCACCACAGGCGGACTTTAAGTACCTACCACCTCCAAACTAAATTGGTTAGAAGTTGGTCATTGGGTTAGAAGCACTAACTAGAGATGGGCCGATACCAAAATTTTCGCCGATACCAAAATTTTCGCCGATACCGATACAAGTACTGATACCACCTTCGTAATTTATATTCCGATACCGATACCGAGTACTTTGTTAATATGTTAAAGGCCTTTTTTTATCCACATACTTATGCCCTTGTTATAGTTGCACCCACGTATGAGTGCGCCTAGGTACGTTTTCACCCTGAACTCTTGCACACATTAGAGTAAAAACTTTTAAGAATGTCGATACACTGAATTGTTGCTGCGTTCAAGCATACAGGGGTCCAAAGATTGAGTGCAAATGTCCATGGTTACACAACTAACGTGGCACCAAAAGACCACAATACACGTGAAGTTGTATTACCGATGCGTTGCATTACGTTTCGGGCAATAAAATAAAAACGGCAATACACACCTACATTGCTTTGCGTTAATCGTGTTCACATGCGTACAAAGCACAAACGTAAATGGAAGCAAGCACTTTGTGGTAGATTTCATAGCAAGCCGTTCTGTTTCATTGGAAAACGTAAGGAAATGCATGCTGAGCATTGCGCTTGCGTAAAACGCAAGGGTAAAATAAACCAAACCAAAAAAAAACGCAAACCTACGCAAACCGGTAGTGCGACCTTAACACCTTATACTGCATCAAAAAGAGCATATAGTCAGTGGATGGGTTTTATTTAATAAAACCCAAAGTGTAAATAAAATTATTCACGCGAGGCATGCCCGTTTTCATTTATTTTTCAGAGCAGTGGAATGCAGGCCTTTCCATTTATTAGCAGTAAATAAAGCGTATTCTTACGCTCCGTTGTTAAGACGTATCCGGTATCAGTTTTGGTATCGGCGGTATCGGTGATGAAAATTTTCCGATACCAGTATCGATACCGATACCTCAAAAATCACCGATACTTGCGGATATCGATTCCGATACCGATACATCGGCCCATCTCTAGTACTAACGTCTGCCAAATTTCAATACAATGCATAATTACTGAGTTATCGCTTGAAAACAGAAACATTTGAACTCCGTTTATACACTCAAAACAGTGTCGATCATTATTTTTCTTAGTTCAGCCACCTGGACAAAAATACCCTCCTGATATGTCAAATGCAACTAGAGTTATGCGATATCGGCAAAATGACGAGACTTCCGTTCAACACAAAATGATTTAACGGTGATTTAATGAATAACGGTCATGATGTAAACACTCCCAAAATCAATGTAGACCAATTTTGACGACTGCAAACCTCTCTAAAAATGCCATCTTAATTCGACCAAGAAAACTAAAGAGATCATATTTCATGAAAACGCTAAAATTCCAATCACCACAACAAAACTTACCGACTCCTCTAAACCAATAGAGATATTTTTCCCCTCCTACCCACACCACTACAAAAAATTTTAATTCAATTGACAAATTGAATTGATTTTGCTTCCAATCACGAGAATGTGCTAATGACATTCTTACCAAATTATAACTTTCGAGTTAGACTATAATCACTACATAAGCACTCCCAAAGCAACCCTAAAGTATGAAGTATTTTCTCAAATATCTTGGATGTTGATCACTCTTTTCCCTAACTTGATAGTACCTCGGTATTTCATTTTAATAATGGCAAATATAGCTCGAATTATGAGATCTCGGCAAAATGAGGAAACTTCTACCACAACAGGACTTCACGCCAAAAAACTTAAAGGGACCATTCTCTAACAACCTTTATGTCAAATCTCAGTACAATAAATACACCAAATATCATTCGTTAGCTTGAACAAATTGAGGAAACAAAATCCAGTAACCACATGCAGACGCTATCCACAACTCATTGTCCATCATCAGGTTTTCTACATCGACGCCCTCACAAAATTTCATCGTGATATGTCAAATATAACTCGAGCTACACAATATCAGCTTATTGGCGAAACTCCTTACATTACAAGAAGACAAGCAACACCTTGAAAATCCATACTGGTCATTATCTCACATCCTTTGATATGCATGTGAAATTTTATTACACTGAACTCAATATCTTCCGAGTTATTACCCAAATGACGTCACCACAAAAGACTTCAAGCGCAGGTTTCAAAATAAGTGTTAACCATAGTTTTCCTTACCGCAACCGTCTTGCGAATATTCAACGCAATATCAACAAATTGACAAAATTCCTTCCACTCTAAGCACCACTTCGGCAATCAAGGGTTATTATTTCCCACACCTCGTTTTGCATGCCAAATTTCAATACACTGCACCCATTATTTTTCGAGTTATGGCCGGAAGGAAAAATCAGAGTACTGAACTCTGATAAATATACTGAACCACATAAATATTCCATCCACAACTCCCAAAATTAAGATAGAACATTATTTCTGCGACTACGAACTCATCTCAAAATTTCAGTTAAATACGCCCAATAGAACTAAAGAAAAAATGATTGTCAAACGCTCAAACACCAACCACTATAGCATCACCCCTTCTCCTCGAAACAATAAAGTTCATTCCTCCCAAACACTGCTAATGAATTGATCAGTAACATGGATTTTCTGGCGGATCCATTCCATAGAACTGTTTTGATTTAGCGGTTGTGTATTGTTTCTTTGAAATAATTTCTGTTTATGGTTTTTCAATTTCAATTTTCAAAAAGGAAACATTCGCAAGGGAAATTTCAGCCATGCCTGGGTGGGCGACAAAAATAAGATGACCTAACCGCGCTTCAGAAAACTTCTTTATTCTTACTTTTGATGGTTTCCATCGAAATGCGCGCCGCTGGTGAATCGCCCTTTATTGGGTAATTAATTGTGTGTCCGACCCAACCAATACATGACCTATCCCTAGACTGAAACGAACCCCCAAAAAACTATAATATATTGAAAATGGGCTTCAAGGGGACTCGATTAAAATTAATTATCTTCAAATTATTGCAAGTGTATCGCGCTATAATGTACAAAAGGACTACATGTGAACAAAATAAGAGAACGAACTACAATTAAGTATATGTTTTCATATATAAGTATATGAAAAACGAATATTGCGATTGAACTTTTCCTAAAAGTTGGCTCATAAAATACCAAAGAACACATAGGCACTAAAAGCATCCAGTTTTGTAGGTACAGGCTTTCGATTAATCCTAACGTAACGCATCCTGTGTCGTAATAGGCGACTAAAAAGAAGCAAAATAGTGGTAGATGGTTCAACCATTGTCAAAGGCACAGTGTACACTCACTGCATTTGCTGGTACCACATCTTGTTGTCACTCTTTTTCAATCAGTGACTGTTAGACAGTTCCTTTTAGGCTCCAGTCTTGCTTAGAGTGAATTTCAATAAAAAAGGATGTTAGATGGAAGATAAACCTAGCACAATGCCAGTAATTTTCAACCATTATCCGTGGGTGATCTTATAAAGAAGTGTGGTACGTATATCATACATACTTGGGAATATAAAATCACCATGATAAACTAGAACTGTGTAGACACTACTACGAAGGCTTTCGCTTGACAGTGATAAACACTGTAATCACTAGATCTTCTATGAGTACTCATGCATGATCTGAAAGATGTCCCAAAGCACACAGACTTCTGGACCAAGATTCTAGCTGACAAACAAAGTTATGCAAAAACCAAAGTCTTTCGTCACACATCCACGACCTTATTAGCATAACGTTTTGTCTGGCCAAGGTCAGACTTTCTCTGACAAGCATTTTCAACAATGTTAATAAAAAGCATTAGTCATTGATACCGGAATATAATTATCGATGTCTTTTCTCTGATAGTTATACGCGTGATTAATAAATGTTCATTAGATTAACAATATGATCACATTTTCACACCACGAATAAAATATTTGACTTTTTTAGCTAGTGCTTTTTATTGTCATACTTGTCTGAGGAATTATGGTAATTTATATTTTTTCTATAGCATCCTTAGCGTTGAACACCCAACAAAAAGCAATTCACTGACTTACAGGGTTTCTTGACTGAATCTTATCCTGTATCGAGTGTGAATCGATTCTGACGCATCCGGTTTGTGTTTTTTGCTGTTAAGTACATATGTGTAAATAGATTTTTAAATATAGCTACTACCTACCATCAAAATTAAAATTTCTGATGCAGTCAAATTAACAGATGCATATAATTTTTATGCGGATTGACATGTGCGTAGGGCTGGGCAAAATCGAATTATTGAGAATTCGAATCTTATTCGATCAATTTTTTTGCGTCGGATGCTATCATTAATTTCACACAGATAACGAATGAATTAGTTCACACAGATTATAAAGATACTTTCAATAAACAAACGTTTAGATTCCCGATACATCGTCAGATTATATATCCGTAGCATTGTAAAGTTATGCAGTAAATGATAACCTCAATAAAACGTTTTCTGATATATCTAAATTTATTTTATTAAATTCGTTTCCAAACCAACTATTGAATAGTTACTCGACATGTTGTTAACTGGTTTGCAAATATTGATTTACGTCCGTGTTTACGTCCCCTTTCAGCAAATATAATTAGTCAAGCGCAAGCCGCAGATGACCTCGACGAAGAGATTCATCAGAGACTCATACTAAACAATACATACGCAAGCAATAATTTTCCCACTCGGATCCAGCTACAAAATGACGCCGAGGTCAGTGGCAGCGGGAACTCTCAAATCGTTTCAGGGGGCAACAATGAAAAAAACAGGAACTTTATACGCTTCATTAAACTTCCTTGTTCTGTGAAAAAACAGGAACTTGATACGCTTTGTTAAACTTCCTTGTTCCGTGAAAAAAACAGGAACTTGATACACCTTCTTATTAAACTTCTTTGTTACGTGTTGCAACACGTCTATTTCGGCTGAAGTTATTTATAGAAAGTTTTCGACCTCGGCACCTGACTATATTCAGAAGTTGTTGCAAATAAATTTATATTGGGTTTACTATCACAAGACGAAAGTTAACGTAACTGTTGATACCCTTGTTGAGACTCAGGAATTCACTAGACACGCAGTTTATGTATTGAAATGTATATTGGCAGCTTCAACTTATTCAGAATACCAATTAACCAGCGGAGTAAACGCGCAGCCACTTAAACAGATACCGGCATTCGAATGCCGCAAAACAACGACACTCGCAACGTGCGCTCGACCGAACAGGTCTGAACCTGTTCACAATAATAATAAACAAACACGAAAATAGAAAAAAAAGGAAGTATTTCAATTAAATCGACTTTGCGACTCACTAGCGCCAACTGGCGACTTTGGTCGTTACATATTGCCTCCCTCCGATTTTAACTTCTCATTACCATTTAGAAGTCCCCGAAATAAATAGGGTCTAAATTTTCCAAATTTAAAATTTAGCAATGAAACCACAAGAATTTTCAGAAGTAAATATACGAGCAAATATTAAAAACACCACTTCACATCCTATAATAGAAATAAAGTGTGCTTGTTCACACTGAGGAAAGTTTTTTCCGAGCGTTGTAGATATAGTTTATGCATGTCATGCACGTGTGTGGGTTCCGTCATTTAAGAATGGACCATGGTTGACACGAGCAATGGATTGCGCGGATAGAGTCCTCAATGATGTATTTAGGCACAGTGTACACTCACTGCATTTGCTGGTACCACATCTTGTTGTTACTCTTTTTCAATCAGTGACTGTTAGATAGTTCCTTTTAGGCTCCAGTCTTGCGTAGAGTGAATTTCAATAAAAAAGGATGTTAGATGGAAGATAAACCTAGCACAATGCCAGTAATTTTCAACCATTATCCGTGGGTGATTTTATAAAGAAGTGTGGTACGTATATCATACATACTTGGGAAAATAAAATCACCATGATAAACTAGAACTGTGTACACACTACTACGAAGGCTTTCGCTTGACAGTGATAAACACTGTAATCACTGGATCTTCTATGAGTACTCATGCATGATCTGAAAGATGTCCCAAAGCACACAGACTTCTGGACCAAAATTCTAGCTGACAAACAAAGTTATGCAAAAACCAAAGTCTTTCGTCACACATCCACGACCTTATTACCATAACGTTTTGTCTGGCCAAGGTCAGACTTTCTCTGACAAGCATTTTCAACAATGTTAATAAAAAGCATTAGTCATTGATACCGGAATATAATTATCGATGTCTTTTCTCTGATAGTTATACGCGTGATTAATAAATGTTCATTAGATTAACAATATGATCACATTTTCACACCACGAATAAAATATTTGACTTTTTTAGCTAGTGCTTTTTATTGTCATACTTGTCTGAGGAATTATGGTAATTTATATTTTTTCTATAGCATCCTTAGCGTTGAACACCCAACAAAAAGCAATTCACTGACTTACAGGGTTTCTTGACTGAATCTTATCCTGTATCGAGTGTGAATCGATTCTGACGCATCCGGTTTGTGTTTTTTGCTGTTAAGTACATATGTGTAAATAGATTTTTAAATATAGCTACTACCTACCATCAAAATTAAAATTTCTGATGCAGTCAAATTAACAGAATCATATAATTTTTATGCGCATTGACATGTGCGTAGGGCTGGGCAAAATTGAATTATTGAGAATTCGAATCTTATTCGATCAATTTTTTGGCATCGGATGCTATCATTAATTTCACACAGATAACGAATGAATTAGCTCACACAGATTATAAAGATACTTTTCAATAAACAAACGTTTAGATTCCCGATACATCGTAAGATTATATATCCGTAGCATTGTAAAGTTATGCAGTAAATGATAACCTCAATAAAACGTTTTCTGATATATCTAAATTTCTTTTATTAAATTCGTTTCCAAACCAACTATTGAATAGTTACTCGACATGTTGTTAACTGGTTTGCAAATATTGATTTACGTCCTTGTTTACGTCCCCTTTCAGCAAATATAATTAGTCAAGCGCAAGCCGCAGATGACCTCGACGAAGAGATTCATCAGAGACTCATACTAAACAATACATACGCAAGCAATAATTTTCCCACTCGGATCCAGCTACAAAATGACACCGAGGTCAGTGGCAGCGGGAACTCTCAAATCGTTTCAGTGGGCAACAATGAAAAAACAGGAACTTTATACGCTTCATTAAACTTCCTTGTTCTGTGAAAAAACAGGAACTTGATACGCTTTGTTAAACTTCCTTGTTCCGTGAAAAAAACAGGAACTTGATACACCTTATTAAACTTCTTTGTTACGTGTTGCAACACGTCTATTTCGGCTGAAGTTATTTATAGAAAGTTTTCGACTTCGGCAACTGACTATATTCAGAAGTTGTTGCAAATAAATTTATATCGGGTTTACTATCACAAGGCAAAAGTTAACGTTACTGTTGATACCCTTGTTGAGACTCAGGAATGCGCTAGACACGCAGTTTATGTATTGAAATGTATATTGGCAGCTTCAACTTATTCAGAATACCAATTAACCAGCGGAGTAAACGCGCAGCCACTTAAACAGATACCGGCATTCGAATGCCGCAAAACAACGACACTCGCAACGTGCGCTCGACCGAACAGGTCTGAACCTGTTCACAATAATAATAAACAAACACGAAAATAGAAAAAAATGAAGTATTTCAATTAAATCGACTTTGTGACTCACTAGCGCCCACTGGCGACTTTGGTCGTTACATATTGCCTCCCTCCGATTTTAACTTCTCATTACCATTTAGAAGTCCCCAAAATAAATAGGGTCTAAATTTTCCAAATTCAAAATTTAGCAATGAAACCACAAGAATTTTCAGAAGTAAATATACGAACAAATATTAAAAACACCACTTCAAGACCAACTAAAAATACAAACCGTAAATATTACAAAAGATATAACTATCACTAGATCAACTATGATTTTATCTTGGGAAGAATACCAACAATACAGAAAAAATACAATGCAATAAAATTCAACCCTTGCTAAAAATATATACAGTCCTAAGCTAAACAATTAAAAAATTGGACGAAATAGTATTAAAATGAATCTTTTGCAAATAATAACAATTTTATTAAAATACAGCAAAATATCAACTTGAAATTCCAATCAAAAATCAACTACAAACACAGTTTGAAACCTATCAGTGTCAGCGTCGAGTTCAACTAAGTACAACAGAAATTTAGGTAGAGAGGATCAAAGTCTTGCTTCACATTTACACAAATTTATTTCTGTAACGTTTCGTCTGACCAAAATCAGACTTCTTCAGACAAGCGTTTTAAAAATGTGACAAAAAGAAATTTACATGCAATATAAGGAGAGGAATATTTCGAAGTAATTAATTGATTAAATTAAGTATGTCCATTAAACAGTGGGAGAGTGATGAGACGATATGGTCGATAATGGCTCTATAGGGACATAATAACAAAAGTAACTAGAACTGCTAAGCAGTTCTGACAGGCTTCCAAGCAGAAATTTTTCCGATATGTCCCTAACTTATATCTATACCTGACACTCGGCATAAGTTTGACTGAGATACCTTGAACAGTTAAGCGTTTTTCGATGAATTACTAATTTATCTATGGGCCAGGCTTGGAACTGATATGATAATAACTTATACCTATATTCGACATATGGCCCAAGTTTGACCGGGATACCTTTAATAGTTAAGCGTTTTTTGATTAATTTATAATTTATCTATGGGCCATGCTTGGAACTGATATGACTATACCTTATACCTATACTTGACATATGGTCCAAGTTTGACCGGGATACCTTGAACAGTTAAGCATTTTTCAATGAATTAGTAATTTATCTATGGGCCATGCTTGGAACTGATATGACACTAACTTATACCTATACTTGACATATGGCCCAAGTTTGACCGGAAAACCTTCAATAGTTAAGCTTTTTTCAAAGAATTAGTAATTTATCTATGGACCATGCTTGGAACTGATATCACTTTAACTTATACATATACTTGACATATGGCCCAGGTTTGACTGATATACCTTCGATAGTTAAGCGTTTTTCGATTAATTTGTAATTTATCTATGGGCCATGCTTGGAACTGATATGACATTAACTTATACCCATACTTGACATATGGCCCAAGTTTGACCTGGATACCTTCAACAGTTGAGCTGTTTTCGATGAATTAGGGATTTATCTATGGGCCATGCTTGGAACTGATATGACAATATCTTTAAACTATAATCGATATTCGGTCCAAGTTTGACCGGGATACCCTCAACAGTTAATCGTTTTTTGAAAAATCAGTAATTTATCTATGGGCCATGCTGGTAACATACAAGACAAAACTAAAACTTGAATCTTCTAATTCATTCTGAGACTCGGTCCAAGTTTGATCAGTGAACCTTTTACAGTTTTTTAGTAAACGGCAATGCTTGTTTTTTACTTATCTATGGTTTATCTATTCGTGGTTTATTCGTGGAACTGACCCCATTTTATCAAACTTTCATCTACTACTCATACCTGATACTCGGTCCAAGTTTGACTGATATACCTTTTATAGTTTAGGTGGAGTAGGTTGGGAGAAGAAGAATAATAATAATAATAATAATAATAACCCAAGGAGGTCTTGCCAGCCTCTACTGGGCGTGTCCCCAGGTGGCGGATAGGGGAAAGGCCAGTAGATATACTGGTTAGCTGTGAATATATATAGAATAAACAGCTCCGGACCATAAATGGCCAATTGTCTATCATGAGCAAAAATAACTCAGAAAAATGTAGAGCCTCGGACGTCGCGCTCTATAAAAAGGTCCTGCGTCCCTCAGCGAGCAACCAGGCTGGGGTCGAAAAATTTGCTACTGGAAGAACTTCTTCTACGCCTGAAACTCAGGGTCACTCCTCAGGGATCAGCTCCCAAACGAGTCCCTCTCAAGGCGAATTGTCTCAAACTCAAACTAAACGAACAAAATGGCTAAAAGAAGAATATATCTCTGTCATGAGAGCATATTACAAGGCATGCCAAGAACCAAGTTCTAGGCAAATTGTTAAAAGAACTTACGCAATATGGAGATTTGAACATCCAACAACTAGATTATATATTGATGCAAATAAATTATCTACGGTAAGAAGAGATATTGAAAAGAACCACAGACTCACAGAAATAGAATTGAGAAATATACAAGAAGATATTTTGAAAACAACCAGTGAAAATAATCCAGATTCCGAAGATAATTTAGTTGATTTGTCTACGCAATCTTGTACTAAGCACAAAGAGAAGTGGACAAAAGATGAATACACCGAAGTAATGGGTGCGTTTTACGAGGCATGTAACTCACCGTCTGTAGATACAAATACAAAACGAACTTTCAGCATTTGGCGCAGTAGAAATCCGACTATTCGGCCGTACATGGATGAGAAATAAACTAGCCAATGTACGACGTGATATTCTGGTTAATAAAAGACTTGGAGAAAGCGAACTGCGAAACATAAAATTATCACGACAATTAAATCAAAATCTGGATAACGAAATTGAGAGTGATGCATTATTACCAAGCCAAAAGGAAAATCCCGAGCAAGAACATACGTCAAGACCGTCGCCGAATACAGAAGAGGATATCACATTGATGGAGTATCTAAGCTTCAAGAGGGAAGTAATGGCAGTATACGACATATATAAGACAAAAAAAGTGGACGAAAGATTTAGGCTACCCAAAATAAATTGGAGCAAGAAAATTGGAGGGAAAATTGACTTGGCTAACAAACTAATTTCCGAAATGAAGAATGAAATTGAAATAGATATAAAGTTATTAAGCGATTTGGTATATTCGATTGCTTATGTCATCACAGAAAGTCAAGTCTCAATTAAACAAATACGAAAAAAGAAACAAAAGAAACCAAAGTGGGTGGAAAAGATGGAAGAACAAATAAAATGCTTTCGAAGAAAACTTTCATTAATCAATGAAATTGAAAGAAAAACAATGAATCACAACAAGGAAGAAAAATTTTATCTCAAACACAAATTGGGTTCGAAAGCTGAATTGCTTGAATTGAAGGAACAATTGAAACAAAAATTACAAGCAAAAGCCCAAAGAAAACGGCGTTATGAGAAGAGATCAAGACAATTTCGTCAAAACAAGCTATTCAGAACTAATACTGCAAAACTCTACCGGGAAATTAGTAAAAGTACCATAAATGTGGAACAGCCGCCAAATCAAAAAGAAGTGAAGGAATTTTGGAGTGGTATTTTTGAAAAAGATGCCAAACACAACCAATCTGCAACCTGGATTAAACACGCAGAAAGCATACACAAAAATAAATCGGAGCAGGTCTTTCAACCAGTCACAGAAGGCGAAATAACAAAAACTCTGAAAAATGCCAAAAATTGGAAGTCCCCGGGTGCAGATCAAATCAATTTTTTCTGGTTAAAACATTTAAGCAGCATCCATCATAATTTGGCCGAAATCTTTACATATCTAATGCAAAACCCTGAACGTATACCAGATTGGCTGACGAAGGGTATCACGTATCTTTTACCAAAATCATCAGAAACTACAGAGGCTAAAAATTTTCGTCCGATTACCTGCCTTCCAACTATGTACAAAACCTTGACATCCGTTATAACAAACAGGGTATACGAATTTTTGACACAACACGACATGCTACCTCATGAACAAAAGGGATGTGCAAGAGGTTCATATGGATGTCGAGATCAATTACTAATAAATAAAATGATTATGGAAGATTGTAAGAAAAGAAGGAAGAATATGAGCGTCGCATGGATTGACTACAAAAAAGCATTTGATAGCGTTCCGCATAGCTGGATCCTACACGCTCTCAAAATGCACCGAATTTCGCCGAATATTATCTACTTTGTAAAACAAACTATGAAAAATTGGCGCACAAATTTGATCCTACAATATTCCACAGGTACAATCAAAACAAGAGAAATATCAATCAAATGCGGAATATTTCAAGGAGACTCTTTTTCCCCTCTGCTTTTCTGCCTTGCAATGGCCCCACTGACTCATCTGATCAACAGAGAAAAACTAGGATACAAAGTATATGGAAAATCTATTTCACATTTGCTGTACATGGATGATTTGAAACTGTACGAAAAAAATGACAAAGCTCTAGAAAATCTTCTACAAATAGTCCGAACTTTCAGTGCTGATATAGGGATGCAATTTGGACTTGAAAAATGTGCAAAAGTAACTCTCATTAAAGGAAGAATACAGAATTCAGCAAACATTTTTTTGGACTCAAATACCAGTATCAAAGATCTCGAACCGGGCAACACATACAAATATCTGGGAATTGAAGAAGGAGATGGCATATCTCATGCAAAAGTTAAAACTCTTGTACGTAAAGAATATTTTCGAAGAGTCAGAAATATATTAAAGAGTGATTTGAATGGTGGTTATAAAATTCAGTCGTTAAATACACTAGCCGTACCTGTTGTTATGTACAGTTTGAATATCATAAAATGGACATTGCAGGAACTCAGGAAATTTGATACCAAAACAAGAAAACTCCTTACTATGAACAGGCTACACCATCCCAAAGCAGATGTTCACAGACTATATTGTCCCCGGAGAAACGGGGGGAGAGGTCTGATCGGGATAGAGAACACATACAAATTATCTACAGTCGGCTTAGACACATATTTAGCAACAAACAGTGACGAGTTTTTAAAATTGGTTTCAAGACATGAATTGCGGCTACACAATACAGCTCAAAATTTTCGTAGATTTTTCAATATTGAAGACGCATCAAGAACAGACGCTTCTCCGTCGGACTTGGCCAAGAAAACAAAGAAATATATGAAAGAAGAAATTCTGAAGAATTTTGAAGAAATGTGGACGAACAAGCCATTACACGGGAAACACAAGCAAAGATCAAACCAGGATGATATTGACAGAGAATTGTCGTATGCATGGTTGAGAAGCAAATCACTAAAAGGAGAAACTGAAGGTTTCATAATGGCAGCTCAGGATCAATGCTTACAGACAAATAATTTTAAACATAATATTATGGGCCAGACAGAGGTGAATCCAAATTGTAGATTGTGTAATGAAAGAACTGAAACAATCGATCACATATTAAATGGATGCAAAATACTTGCTTCTACTGAATATACGCAAAGACATGATAAAGTGGGAAAATACATCCATTGGAAAGTATGTAAGTTTTACAAAATCGAAACAAGAGAAACTGGTATGATCATGAAACAAATCCTGTAGTGGAAAATGAGACTGTTACAATTTTATGGGACTTTCCAATTCATACAGACCGAACCATCAAAGCAAATAGACCAGATATCGTGATTAAAGATAAAAAATCTGCTACATGCCTCCTAATTGACGTTACTATTCCAGCGGCACCCAATATGGCAAAAAAAGAACTCGAAAAATTAAGTAAATACAAAGACTTGGAAATTGAGATAACAAGAATGTGGTCAATGAAAACAAAGATAATTCCTGTAGTTATTGGATCATTGGGTCTCGTACGCAAATCGCTGGAAAAATATATGAAAAATATTCCTGGACATATTGTTATTGAACAAATACAAAGAATTGCTCTTCTTGGAAGCGCACATATTTTGAGAAAATTTCTCTCATTGACAGAATAAACGAAGTATTCCAGCTAAGGGTTATGGTTTAACCCCGCTCTTACAAGCAAATATTCATTACTTGAACAAAATAATAATAATAATAATAATAATAAAACTAGAACTGCTAAGCAGTTCTGACAGGCTTCCAAGCAGAATTTTTTCCGATATGTCCCTATCTTATATTTATACCTGACAGTTTGACCTGGATTCCTTCAACACTTGAGCTGTTTTCGATAAATTAGTGATTTATCTATGGGCCATGCTTGGAACTGATATGACTTTGACTTATACATATACTTGACATGTGGCCCAAGTTTGACTGGGATACCTTCAATAGTTAAGCTTTTTTCGAAGAATAAGTAATTTATCGATGGGCCATGCTTGGAACTGATATGACTTTGACTTATACATATACTTGACATATGGCCCAAGTTTGACTGAGATATCTTTAATAGTTAGGCGTTTTTCGATTAATTCGTAATTTATCTATGGGCCATGCTTGGAACTGATATGACACTAACTTTTACCTATACTTTACATATGGTCTAAGTTTGACCTGGATAGCTTCAACAGTTGAGCTGTTTCCGATGAATTAGGGATTTATCTATGGGTCATGCTTGAAACTGATATGACTTTGACTTATACATATACTTGACATATGGCCCAAGTTTGACTGAGATATCTTCAATACTTAGGCGTTTTTTCGATTAATTTGTAATTTATCTATGGGCCATGCTTGGAACAGATATGACACTAACTTTTACCTATACTTGACATATGGTCCAAGTTTGACCTGGATACCTTCAACAGTTGAGCTGTTTTCGATGAAATAGTGATTTATCTATGGGCCATGCTTGGAACTGATATGCCAATATCTTTAAACTATAATCGATATTCGGTCCAAGTTTGACCGGGATACCGTCAACAGTTAATCATTTTTCGAAAAAATCGGTAATTTATCTATGGGCCATACTGGTAACAGATAAGACAACACTAAAACTTGAATCTTCTAATTCTTTCTGAGACTCGGTCCAAGTTTGATCAGTGTACCTTCTACAGTTTTTTAGTAAACGGCAATACTTGTTTTTTACTTATCTATGGTTTATCTATGGTCCATTCATGGAACTGACCCCATTTTATCAAACTTTCATCTACTACTCATACCTGATACTCGGTCCAAGTTTGACTGGTATACCTTTTATAGTTTAGGTGGAGTAGGTTGGGAGAATAATAATAATAATAATAATAATAATAATAATAATAACTAGAACTGCTAAGCAGTTCTGACAGGCTTCCAAGCAGAAATTTTTCCGATATGTCCCTAACTTATATTTATACCTGACAGTTTGACCTGGATTCCTTCAACACTTGAGCTGTTTTCGATAAATTAGTGATTTATCTATGGGCCATGCTTGGAACTGATATGACTTTGACTTATACATATACTTGACATGTGGCCCAAGTTTGACTGGGATACCTTCAATAGTTAAGCTTTTTTTGAAGAATAGGTAATTTATCGATGGGCCATGCTTGGAACTGATATGAATTTGACTTATACATATACTTGACATATGGCCCAAGTTTGACTGAGATATCTTTAATAGTTAGGCGTTTTTCGATTAATTTGTAATTTATCTATGGGCCATGCTTGGAACTGATATGACACTAACTTTTACCTATACTTTACATATGGTCCAAGTTTGACCTGGATAGCTTCAACAGTTGAGCTGTTTCCGATGAATTAGGGATTTATCTATGGGCCATGCTTGAAACTGATATGACTTTGACTTATACATATACTTGACATATGGCCCAAGTTTGACTGAGATATCTTCAATACTTAGGCGTTTTTTTCGATTAATTTGTAATTTTATCTATGGGCCATGCTTGGAACAGATATGACACTAACTTTTACCTATACTTGACATATGGTCCAAGTTTGACCTGGATACCTTCAACAGTTGAGCTGTTTTCGATGAAATAGTGATTTATCTATGGGCCATGCTTGGAACTGATATGCCAATATCTTTAAACTATAATCGATATTCGGTCCAAGTTTGACCGGGATACCTTCAACAGTTAATCATTTTTCGAAAAATCGGTAATTTATCTATGGGCCATGCTGGTAACAGATAAGACAACACTAAAACTTGAATCTTCTAATTCTTTCTGAGACTCGGTCCAAGTTTGATCAGTGTACCTTCTACAGTTTTTTAGTAAACGGCAATACTTGTTTTTTACTTATCTATGGTTTATCTATGGTCCATTCATGGAACTGACCCCATTTTATCAAACTTTCATCTACTACTCATACCTGATACTCGGTCCAAGTTTGACTGGTATACCTTTTATAGTTTAGGTGGAGTAGGTTGGGAGAATAATAATAATAATAATAATAATAATAATAATAATAACTAGAACTGCTAAGCAGTTCTGACAGGCTTCCAAGCAGAAATTTTTCCGATATGTCCCTAACTTATATCTATACCTGACACTCGGCATAAGTTTGACTGAGATACCTTGAACAGTTAAGCGTTTTTCGATGAATTACTAATTTATCTATGGGCCAGGCTTGGAACTGATATGATAATAACTTATACCTATATTCGACATATGGCCCAAGTTTGACCAGGATACCTTCAATAGTTAAGTGTTTCTCGATTAATTTGTAATTTATCTATGGGTCATGCTTGGAAATGATATGACAATAACTTATACATATACTTGACATATGGTCCAAGTTTGACCGGGATACCGTGAACAGTTAAGAATTTTTCGATGAATTAGTAATTTATCTATGGGCCATGCTTGGAACTGATAGGACACTAACTTATACCTATACTTGACCTATGGCCCAAGTTTGACAGGGATACCTTCAATAGTTAAGCTTTTTGAAGAATTAGTAATTTATCTATGGGCCATGCTTGAAACTGATATGACTTCGACTTATACATATACTTGACATATGGCCCAAGTTTGACTGATATACCTTCGATAGTTAAGCGTTTTTCGATTAATTTGTAATTTATCTATGGGCCATGCTCTTGGAACTGATATGACATTAACTTATACCTATACTTGACATATGGCCCAAGTTTGCCCTGGATACCTTCAACAGTTGAGCTGTTTTCGATGAATTAGTGATTTATCTATGGGCCATGCTTGGAACTGATATGACAATATCTTTAAACTATAATCGATATTCGGTCCAAGTTTGACCGGGATACCCTCAACAGTTAATCGTTTTTTTTTGAAAAATCGGTAATTTATCTATGGGCCATGCTGGTAACATACAAGACAAAACTAAAACTTGAATCTTCTAATTCATTCTGAGACTCGGTCCAAGTTTGATCAGTGAACCTTTTACCATTTTTTAGTAAACAGCAATGCTTGTTTTTTACTTATCTATGGTTTATCTATGGACCATTCGTGGAACTGACCCCATTTTATCAAACTTTCATCTACTACTCATACCTGATACTCGGTCCAAGTTTGACTGGTATACCTTTTATAGTTTAGGTGGAGTAGGTTGGGAGAATAATAATAATAATAATAATAATAATAATAATATAATAATAAATATATGAAAGAAGAAATTCTGAAGAATTTTGAAGAAATGTGGACGAACAAGCCATTACACGGGAAACACAAGCAAAGATCAAACCAGGATGATATTGACAGAGAATTGTCGTATGCATGGTTGAGAAGCAAATCACTAAAAGGAGAAACTGAAGGTTTCATAATGGCAGCTCAGGATCAATGCTTACAGACAAATAATTTTAAACATAATATTATGGGCCAGACAGAGGTGAATCCAAATTGTAGATTGTGTAATGAAAGAACTGAAACAATCGATCACATATTAAATGGATGCAAAATACTTGCTTCTACTGAATATACGCAAAGACATGATAAAGTGGGAAAATACATCCATTGGAAAGTATGTAAGTTTTACAAAATCGAAACAAGAGAAAACTGGTATGATCATGAAACAAATCCTGTAGTGGAAAATGAGACTGTTACAATTTTATGGGACTTTCCAATTCAACAGACCGAACCATCAAAGCAAATAGACCAGATATCGTGATTAAAGATAAAAAATCTGCTACATGCCTCCTAATTGACGTTACTATTCCAGCGGCACCCAATATGGCAAAAAAAGAACTCGAAAAATTAAGTAAATACAAAGACTTGGAAATTGAGATAACAAGAATGTGGTCAATGAAAACAAAGATAATTCCTGTAGTTATTGGATCATTGGGTCTCGTACGCAAATCGCTGGAAAAATATATGAAAAATATTCCTGGACATATTGTTATTGAACAAATACAAAGAATTGCTCTTCTTGGAAGCGCACATATTTTGAGAAAATTTCTCTCATTGACAGAATAAACGAAGTATTCCAGCTAAGGGTTATGGTTTAACCCCGCTCTTACAAGCAAATATTCATTACTTGAACAAAATAATAATAATAATAATAATAATACGAAAAAAATGACAACGCTCTAGAAAATCTTCTACAAATAGTCCGAACTTTCAGTGCTGATATAGGGATGCAATTTGGACTTGAAAAATGTGCAAAAGTAACTCTCATTAAAGGAAGAATACAGAATTCAGCAAACATTTTTTTGGACTCAAATACCAGTATCAAAGATCTCGAACCGGGCAACACATACAAATATCTGGGAATTGAAGAAGGAGATGGCATATCTCATGCAAAAGTTAAAACTCTTGTACGTAAAGAATATTTTCGAAGAGTCAGAAATATATTAAAGAGTGATTTGAATGGCG
The DNA here is from genome assembly GCA_963675895.2 of Styela plicata. Lineage (NCBI taxonomy): Eukaryota > Metazoa > Chordata > Ascidiacea > Stolidobranchia > Styelidae > Styela > Styela plicata. The sequence goes on from OZ023152.1 coordinate 8,477,736, forward strand.
GTTATAAAATTCAGTCGTTAAATACACTAGCCGTACCTGTTGTTATGTACAGTTTGAATATCATAAAATGGACATTGCAGGAACTCAGGAAATTTGATACCAAAACAAGAAAACTCCTTACTATGAACAGGCTACACCATCCCAAAGCAGATGTTCACAGACTATATTGTCCCCGGAGAAACGGGGGGAGAGGTCTGATCGGGATAGAGAACACATACAAATTATCTACAGTCGGCTTAGACACATATTTAGCAACAAACAGTGACGAGTTTTTAAAATTGGTTTCAAGACATGAATTGCGGCTACACAATACAGCTCAAAATTTTCGTAGATTTTTCAATATTGAAGACGCATCAAGAACAGACGCTTCTCCGTCGGACTTGGCCAAGAAAACAAAGAAATATATGAAAGAAGAAATTCTGAAGAATTTTGAAGAAATGTGGACGAACAAGGCATTACACGGGAAACACAAGCAAAGATCAAACCAGGATGATATTGACAGAGAATTGTCGTATGCATGGTTGAGAAGCAAATCACTAAAAGGAGAAACTGAAGGTTTCATAATGGCAGCTCAGGATCAATGCTTACAGACAAATAATTTTAAACATAATATTATGGGCCAGACAGAGGTGAATCCAAATTGTAGATTGTGTAATGAAAGAACTGAAACAATCGATCACATATTAAATGGATGCAAAATACTTGCTTCTACTGAATATACGCAAAGACATGATAAAGTGGGAAAATACATCCATTGGAAAGTATGTAAGTTTTACAAAATCGAAACAAGAGAAAACTGGTATGATCATGAAACAAATCCTGTAGTGGAAAATGAGACTGTTACAATTTTATGGGACTTTCCAATTCATACAGACCGAACCATCAAGGCAAATAGACCAGATATCGTGATTAAAGATAAAAAATCTGCTACATGCCTCCTAATTGACGTTACTATTCCAGCGGCACCCAATATGGCAAAAAAAGAACTCGAAAAATTAAGTAAATACAAAGACTTGGAAATTGAGATAACAAGAATGTGGTCAATGAAAACAAAGATAATTCCTGTAGTTATTGGATCATTGGGTCTCGTACGCAAATCACTGGAAAAATATATGAAAAATATTCCTGGACATATTGTTATTGAACAAATACAAAGAATTGCTCTTCTTGGAAGCGCACATATTTTGAGAAAATTTCTCTCATTGACAGAATAAATGAAGTATTCCAGCTAAGGGTTATGGTTTAACCCCGCTCTTACAAGCAAATATTCATTACTTGAACAAAATAATAATAATAATAATAAAATTAGCAATTCCACAAGTCTTCCAGCTTCGCTTGGAAGCCTAATAACTAGAACTGCTAAGCAGTTCTGACAGGCTTCCAAGCAGAAATTTTTCCGATATGTCCCTAACTTATATCTATACCTGACACTCGGCATAAGTTTGACTGAGATACCTTGAACAGTTAAGCGTTTTTCGATGAATTACTAATTTATCTATGGGCCAGGCTTGGAACTGATATGATAATAACTTATACCTATATTCGACATATGGCCCAAGTTTGACCGGGATATCTTTAATAGTTAAGCGTTTTTTGATTAATTTACAATTTATCTATGGGCCATGCTTGGAACTGATATGACTATACCTTTTACCTATACTTGACATATGGTCCAAGTTTGACCGGGATACCTTGAACAGTTAAGCATTTTTCAATGAATTAGTAATTTATCTATGGGCCATGCTTGGAACTGATATGACACTAACTTATACCTATACTTGACATATGGCCCAAGTTTGACCGGAAAACCTTCAATAGTTAAGCTTTTTTCAAAGAATTAGTAATTTATCTATGGGCCATGCTTGGAACTGATATCACTTTAACTTATACATATACTTGACATATGGCCCAAGTTTGACTGATATACCTTCGATAGTTAAGCGTTTTTCGATTAATTTGTAATTTATCTATGGGCCATGCTTGGAACTGATATGACATTAACTTATACCTATACTTGACATATGGCCCAAGTTTGACCTGGATACCTTCAACAGTTGAGCTGTTTTCGATGAATTAGGGATTTATCTATGGGCCATGCTTGGAACTGATATGACAATATCTTTAAACTATAATCGATATTCGGTCCAAGTTTGACCGGGATACCCTCAACAGTTAATCGTTTTTTAAAAAATCAGTAATTTATCTATGGGCCATGCTGGTAACATACAAGACAAAACTAAAACTTGAATCTTCTAATTCATTCTGAGACTCGGTCCAAGTTTGATCAGTGAACCTTTTACAGTTTTTTAGTAAACGGCAATGCTTGTTTTTTACTTATCTATGGTTTATCTATGGACCATTCGTGGAACTGACCCCATTTTATCAAACTTTCATCTACTACTCATACCTGATACTCGGTCCAAGTTTGACTGGTATACCTTTTATAGTTTAGGTGGAGTAGGTTGGGAGAAGAATAATAATAATAATAATAATAATAATAATAATAATAATAATAATAATAAAATCTCACGGGGTGGATCCCTACTGAGCGCGCCCCCAGGTGGCGGATAGGGGAAAAGCCTTCGGATACGGAGGTTAGCTGCGAATAACCAATAAGCAGTCGTGGACCAACCAAACACGGGATATTCATTCATCTGTGTCAAATATATGGGTGGATAGGACCCTGCTGTGGTAAGCAACCTATCTAGTGCAAGTATCACAAACAAACTGCTCGCAACTCAAAGGTGTTTATCGTGCCCAGGAGTGAATGGCTTCTGCGATATGAGGTCGATAACGATTTCTAGTAGACTTGGGCGAACCTACTAGTACAAGCCTTACCCTATGAGCCGGGCAACTTAGGGTGGACCGTTATTCCCGCGCGTCAGAATATTCTTTATGGGAGATAAAAATATCAATAATAAAAATTTGTCAAACCTAACTCAGAGGATCCCGGATCAAAATGTAGCAGTTGATGAAATTGCTGATCTGCAAGGGAATGCTCTGAATAACACTGTGTCTGCGAGTGGGGTAGTATGGTCAAATGATGAACGAAAGAAATTGGTTGAAATTGACTTGGAGGAAAGGAATAAAGGGCGTGGATTTATGTCGAGAGTAAAGGAAAGGTGGGATAAAGAATTCCCAAATAAATCGCGGATGTCGGAACAAAATTTGCGTGATAATGCAAGACGATTTTTAAAAGAATTTCAGCAGTCACAACTATTAGAACATGAAGATAATACACAAAATACACAAGGCATTGAAAACAAAGCAAAAATTTCTACGATGTGGACAAACAGCATGAAGGAACACTTGGTGAAATTTGATTTGGAAGAACGAGCAAAAGGACTTGGATTCATAAAAAGATTAAAACAAAGGTGGGATTCTCATTTTCCGCAGCATAGCAGAATTTCACCCCAATGTTTACGAGACAATGCATCCCGATTCAAAAAAGACCCGACACTCATGAATCTTTTGTTGGTACAAAATTCAACTCAAGTTACAGCGGAATCAGAAACACATATTTACCTGGAAGAAAACATTGATTGTCATTTATTGTCCAGAAACAGCGAAACTCTCGAAGACCCTGCGTTATCTCATGGTTTTTCCGCAGAACAAATCACATCGATAGAAGACCAAGAGTTTGCTCAGAATTTTGTACTACAGCTAAAACAAATGAAAATGTCAACGGATGTTCAAATTGAAAAAAGAGAAAAACTTAATAAAATAACTATAGATGGCGAATTTAAAGAGAGGATAAACCGAGTCATAGGGCAGTATTTGCAACATATCAAGACTTTGCCAGAATTAACTGATGTTGTGTATGCCGCAGCTATCACAGCGGAAAAAATAATTGGAATAAAGCCAAATAAAAGAAAATGGGAAGATAATAAAAAACAGGCGAATACGGAAACTTGAAAACCAGATAAAGGAACTTCGACAGCTAATAGCAAATATTTCAAATGAGCTACACAGAAGAAATGTTTTATGGAGAAAAGCCACATCGAAAGAAAAAAGAATACTGGAGACATTGAGGAAAAAATCCGGAAGTAATTTAATCAGCCAGGTGGATTTACTAAATGCAAAAGAAAAATGGCTTGATTCGATGAGATCGAAAATTGTAAAACTTCAGCGTGCTAAAGAACGGGAAGCCAGGTTGAGAAACAACAGTTTATTTAAAAAAGACGAAGGAAAATTGTACAAAAGGTTACACAATTCATGCCAATCCGGTACAGTCCCACCAATGGAAAAGTTCGAAAATTTTTGGGGTCAACTTTGGGAAGATGATAGCAAAACACCAAATAAGAAATGGATGGAAGTCATAGAAAATCGGATAAAAGAAAAAATTAGGACGACGAATACATTTGAAATCACACCTCAAGAGCTCTCAGCAGTAATTCGTAAAAGGAAGAATTGGACGGCACCGGGAATTGACGGCATACCGAACTTTTGGTGGAAAACATTAAGAGTAACTTGGAAGCCGATGCAGAATATTATGCAAAGCTGGATCGAGGATGCATCAAAAATCCCTGACTGGATAGCACTTGGAAGGACAGTTCTTATTCCGAAAACTGATAACCTGTCTTCCGAAAAAGATTACCGGCCAATTACATGCCTGAATACATCATATAAATGGTTTACTGGTATTCTGGCAAGATACATCAAGACTCATGCAACAGAAAACAACATATGGGATGAAAATCAAATGGGAACTTGCGACAACGTACTTGGAACTGTGGACCAGTTGTTAATTGATAATTGCATTATGGACGAAGTGAAAACATATAAAAGGAATTTAGCAGTGGCGTATTATGATTATCAGAAAGCCTATGACCGTGTACACCATGATTGGATTCTTAAGGTTTTTCGCTGGATTGGTATACCTGATTGCACCTGTTTTTTAATATCAGAACTGATGAAGAAATGGAAGACAAGATTAGAACTGACTGTCAACGGCGAGCTCAAACGGAGCAGATGGATGAAAATAACAAGAGGATTTTTGCAAGGAGATAGTTTCTCTCCAGTTGGGTTTTGTTTAACGGAATTACCAATAGCCACAATGCTTCAAGATACAGACGGATATAGAATGGGCCCACCTGGGAAAAGAAATATCAAAAAAACACACAATTTATTTATCGACGATTTGAAAGTTTATCAACCAACCCACGAAAAATTGAAATTGGTAAATGACTTGCTAGTGCAAGCCAGTGTTGACACTGGTGCTAGTTATGGAGTAAAAAAAATGTGCAGAAGTGGTGTTTGAAAGGGGAGTCATGCTGCAATGTGATGGACTGCAAATATTGAATGAAAGAATGAGATCACTTAACCCGGAACAAAACGAAGTGTATAAATTTTTGGGATGCGAACAAGGAGACGGTATTGACATGGAGAGAATTATGAAAAGAATAACTAAAGAAATGACGGAACGGATGTTGAGTTTGGTCAGTCTGCGACTCTATGATAAAAATTTGATAAAGGCTATTAATTGTAGAGTCATACCTGTTGCAAGCTATGTAATGAATGCCTGTATATTTTCGAAAAAGGATCTCGACCACCTGGACAAAACAATCAAAAGTATATTGAGAAAAAAATAACATGCACGCAAAACAAGGAAGTGATGAACGGTTATATTTGAAAAGAGAAAATGGAGGACGATCGTTAAAAAGTTTGAAAGCCGTGTATGCGGAAACAAAAGTCAGAATTGCCTGTTACATGGCAATGTCTGAAAACAAATGGATCAAGACAGCGTGGATGCGACAAAGAATGCGCGAAGGAAGGTCCGTCAAGCTTGAAGCAGAGAGAGCAATGCAAGAGGTCGGTGAAAAAGTCGAATTTGCACAAAATCACATAAAATTAAACAATCAGGAATTGACTGGGACTTGGAAGGAAATATGGAAAAAATTGAAGTATATTTTGAAGAGCAAAACAGAAGAAACCCGACTTAAACAATACAAAACAAAAACTATGCAAAGTCAAATATTTCAATCACTTGAGAAGGAAAGCCACAACTGGTTAAAAGGTAATGTTGTTCCTGAGAAAACAGCTGCAATTATATGTGTACAAGAACAAATGGTCGAAACAAGAGGATGGAAGATGAGTCGTGGGTTGATGGTGGAAACTGATAAATGTCGATTGTGTAATGAAATAAAGGAAACGGTGATACATTTAGTATCGGGATGTAAAAAACTGGCGGGAAATGAATACATAAAAAGACACAACAACGCTCTGATGGTTTTGGCTGTTGAATGGGCAAAACAGGAAGGCGTTTTGTCAGCTGACACTATCTGGTACAAATTGAACTGGCCGAAAGGGACTGTGTTTGAAAAAGATGGAAAAAAACTTTGTTGGGATTTCGAATTTAATATGAGAAAAACTACTACAGCAAGAAGACCAGACCTCATAATTGAGGATACAGGAAAAAAAAAGATATTAATTATCGACATGGCGTGTCCAAATGAGAAAAATATTATTTCAAAATATAATGAAAAATTAGAAAAATACCAACAGTTGGCGTTTGAAATGAGAGAACGGAGACATGGTTTTAGAGTTGAAATTGTTCCTGTGGTTATCGGATGCCTGGGAGGCGGAATGGAGAAATTGAAAAAACATGTTGCAAAAATAATTCGGGATGAAAAGAGAGTGAGCCAAATATGTGACCAGATGCTGAAAGTGGTTCTATTCCAAAGTGAATCAATCGTGAGAAAGACATTGTCTGGACTTATACAAACAATTTGAAACTTTACTCGCAGACACATTGTTTATCAGAACTGCCAAAACTTGTCAGTTCTTATATCGGCCTGTAAAACAGGCTTAATAATCTATAATAAAATTAGCAATTCCACAAGTCTTCCAGCTTCGCTTGGAAGCCTAATAATAAAATTAGCAATTCCACAAGTCTTCCAGCTTCGCTTGGAAGCCTAATTAGCAATTCCACAAGTCTTCCAGCTTCGCTTGGAAGCCTAATTATGCAAGATTAATTTAATCGAAATTGGTGACATTCACATCGTCCGATCAGGGAACCAGTCAAGTAAACACATATTTCATACTTGGCTCGAGCTTCATCAGACATAACTGTCAAGTGGTGGCGGTATCGATAAGTTTATCCATCTTTGAAGTTCATGCCAGTTGGCTCCAACGATCTTATAATAGAAATAAAGTGTGCTTCTTCACACCGAGGAAAGTTTTTTTCCGAGCGTTGTAGATATAGTTTATGCATGTCATGCACGTGTGTGGGTTCCGTCATTTAAGAATGGACCATGGTTAACACGAGCAATGGATTGCGCGGATAGAGTCCTCAATGATATATTTATTAGATGGAAATGTGTATGATGACTATGAACAAAATTTATCGATTGGTTATGCCAAAAACATATCGTTTGAATGTATCAACATCATTTCTGTTCTTTGTACTCCAGCAAATTGTTTTTTTTTTTCTATCCAAATTCGTTCAGATTCTCCCTACTGTACAAAGAACTATATAATCGCTGAAATAACACTAAGGGATCTTCATCACAAACTTATCCAGTTTAAGTTCGTGTAAGAAACTTCTTACACAAAATTGATTGTAGTGCTGTGGTGGAACTGACAATGTGGATGTGAATGAGATAGCCAGACTTCACTTTGCCCATTCAAAAACTTTGTTCGGAGAAGCGAGATCAGAAAGGGTAGTCCACGATAATTACGTCTTCAGACTCCGGTCTTATCGATTTTCATTTATCACACAACTTTCATATCATATAGCTTTATTCTGTACACATTGGAAATCTCTAAATGAATGAAAGTGTCATTGTCTTTTCCATCAGATTTATTCAAACGGTCTTGGATATATTTCAACGAAAGCAAGTGACATCAAGAAAGGCGCAAAATAAAAAATATTATGCAATTATCGTGCAAACCTAAACTTTATTCGATATTGTATATATATTCTTTATTCCTCGTAATTCACATGTCTATCTAGTATGTTGCTTTAGTTGCTTTAGTTTCTGTTGTTCAGCTATCATTGTTGAACAATAAAAATGAAATTTGAATCACAGTTTCGAGAGAAAAAATTCTACGAAATTGCATAAAAATATGTGATTTTCAACCAAGTATATCAGGGCTAGCAACCACTGATTCTTGCTGATTTTTTATCGTTGGTTTAGGAAATTGTGTTCTAACGATTGCACGAAATAAAGGCCAGTGCGCGAGCAATCGGCTCAACATCATGAGGTGATATTAGCGTATTTAGAGTCATTGTGGTCGTGGTACGGAACTTCATAAGTGGGTATTAGCGTTTCTGATCGTAGTACTCAACGTCCAGAGGGGATATCAGCGTAATTAGAGTCTTTATGGCCGAGGCACTAAACCTCATGAGAGATGTTACCATTTTAGGGCCATTATGATCGTGGTACTCAAAGTCATGAAAGGATATTTGCACTTCAGGGCCATTATGGCCTTTGTACTCGTTTACATGAAGGGATATTCGCGTTTTTAGAGCCATTATGGCCGTGGTACTCATCTTCATGACGGATATTTTTAGGGGCATTAAGACTGTGACACCAATCTTCATGATGGGGATATTAGCCTTTTTTGGTCATTATAGAAGTTCATTTGCAATTAGCACCACGCATGGCCAGTCAGTCATGTTCATAATTGGTTATTATCGTTTATTGCCTCCGTAAGATGTCACTATGGCCATTTTATAGTTCGAATCGGCCTGAGCGCGGTTTACATACGGCGCTATATGTGGAATCGTTCACCCGTTTGATAAATGACCGAAGGTTAAAAACGAGAAAACAAAAGAAATTGAGTAGATGGAGAATAAACGCTAACGCCATAGCGTTATCACAGTGTTGTTTAGGACGTCGCTGAGTGGGTGTGTTAGCGGTCGTTTTTGGTCTGCTATGGCGTCGTATGACGTCGCAGTGAAGTCATTTTTTATCTGAGTTTTTTAGGGGTGTCTAAACAATATATCTAAATTTCATGATTGTGCTACCCTTTAAATTATCATGGCACTAAACTTTACTAGACCCGTGAAATTCTCCTTTTAGGCTATCCAAACCAACCTGCACCCGGGTCAACTTTTCCCTTGTTCCACGGCAGCCATTCTTGACATCAACGACTTGATTTGCCCCTCGGTCACTTCAGCTACTTCAGACTTATTACGTTTATCTCTCGCCATTGTAACAGTACCCCTGCGAGTCGCCAATTTGCAACACGTCTATTTTGATTGATGTTATTTAGGCCTATAGGAGTTTTCCGTCTTGGCAACTGACTATATTCAGAAGTTGTTGCAAATAAATTTTTATTGGGTTTACTATCACAAGACGAAAGTTCACGTGACTGCTGGTACCCTTGTTGAGAATCAGGAATTCACTAGACGCAGTTTATGTATTGAAATGTAGATTGGCAGCTTCAACCTTTTCAGAATACAAATTAAGCATCACAGTAAAGACACAGTCATCTAAACAGATACCCGGACTCGAATGCTGCAAAACAACGATATTGGCAACGAGCACTCGACCGAACAGCTATAAACTTGTTATACAGTTATAATAAACTAACACGAAGTATGAGGAAGGGAGTATTCCAATCAGTTGCTCAATGGCAACATCCACTTTACGACTCAGCAGGGCATACCGACGACTTGGGTCGTTGCGGTGTTTTGGAAGGTTTAGAAAAGAAATTTCTCAATACATTCTGATGTGAGACGCTCACTATTCAATCACCCATGCAGGGGTCCTACTAATTACTGAAAACAGCGCAAACAGAGAAAAACACCGCAAACAGAGGAAAACAGCACAAACAGAACAAAAAAGAAAAAACACAGTAAAACAGAGAACAATCAACCACTATAAAACAAAAGTCAGAAATTTTTATATTCGGCTAAAACAGAACAAATAGAGCAAAATAAACTACTATAAAACCAAGGTCAGATTATTTGAACATTTTTGGTCAATTCTAATTCACATATTTCCTCTCGCATCCCGAGCAAAATTTCAAGAAATTTTTATTTAGCTGGAACAGCGCAAACAGAGTGAAACAATAAATTTTCATATTCAACTAAAACAGCGCAAACAGAGCAAACCAGCAAAAAACACCGCAAACAGAGCAAAACAGAGGGAAGCATCACAAAAAATAGGGAAACACAATAAAACAGAGCAAAATCAACCACTATAAAACCATGATCAAATTTCTTGAACATTGTTCATGAATCTACTAGCGAAACTATTAGATGAGATACTCAAGCCTTTTGCACTGGAATTGTTGATATCAAGGGGTATCAGAGAAGAGGGTATTTTCCCTCTATAACACAGACCGGATGTGAAGTCTTGCATCATACATGTCAGGACTGTGTTAAATCAATCTCAAAGCATATCTTTACACGCTTTACAATGTTCTATGTTCGGGCCATGCATGAGACAGACACGGTGTTGAGTATTGAAATTATTTTTGTGCTTTACAAGCTTTTTCCAAAATAAATAAATAAATAAAATATAGCCGAATATGAAAACTCTTTTTTTGTGCTTTTTTGCTCTGTTTTTACATTTCTTGTAATTTTACTCTTAATCCAAAGGGAGATATGTGTATCATAATTCATGGACATTTTTTTAGGATTTGTCTTAGTTTTGCTATGAACGATTTTGCTCTGTTGGCGCTGTTCACGCTGTTTTGCTCTGTTTGCGCTGTTTTCAGTATTTTGCATGATCACCCATGCAGTAATGGCTATAAAAGAAAGCAACAACTGACTACTAAACGAAATAGTATGTGTTATCAGGCACGTTCATTTGTTTTTATTTATTTTTTATTGTGAACTATATATACTTCTCGCAATAATATGTTCATAAAAATCCAAGAAAAGGTAAATAGAGTAAGGCCGCTGGTGAATCACTGATGGCATATTATAAAATTCTCTAAATATTACTGGATATTATAATTGAACTGTCGATAAACCATAAACCATGCGTCAAATATAAAATTTTCGTTCACAGCCTATGTTTTTTTTTGGAATAGATCACCACATTGAAGACCTCATTTTGGTAAAACACCGAGTCAGTTTTGGGCTGATGTTGGAACACGTTGCCGAGGTACAAGATTCCTTGCTGTTGTAATGGTTTTTATTTAATATTATAAAGCATATAGATAAAATATCTTGTGCCAAGAAGTGTTTTGGTATATTACTTCGTAGGAATTTTCACTTCGATCAAAGAGGGAGACATACTTAATCAGAACTAACCGCGCTCCAGTGAACTTTCCTCTTCCGTGTTTTAATCGTTTTCTTTGCCACAAAATGATTTATGCAAAACAGCTTAGAGCGTTCATACATACTATAAAAAAATTTTGTTTTGTTTTACCCTTTTTTAATCAGTTCGCCGAAAGGTGTTTTAACCCTTGTCAAATACTGTATTGTCGAAACATTTTATCATGTATGCGACACTATTTCGCACTACCAAGCTGCAATCAACGCTTGACGAATAAATTTGGACGGGGTTCTTCCATTAACGATATTCAAACAATTTAACACAAATTTTGCTAGATCGATATGACTGAAAAATTGAACAAGCTCGATCTTTTACCGAAATACTTGGGAAAAAATTCAAGTGAATACTAATGTGATTGAGGTGTCCAATAGGACTAAACAGTCAAAATTATTTTAGTATGCGTAAATCTTGAAATTTTGAAAAACACAAGCTAGAATTATTTCTAACAGAGCTCTTCGTGCGCTTGGCGAAAAGCAGCCATTATGCTTTGCAGCTCTAAGCAACAATTTTTTTTAAATTAAAACAAAAAATTAATTTTTTGTTAAACGCGTTTTTGGCCCCAGTACTTGGTGGCCCTCGTTGCACCCGTTGAACGAAAGAGGTTAACAAATTTTCGCTTTTCCAAACTTTCAGGACTCTCTCGGCAAGCTGAGGACAATTCTAATCAGAGATTAAAATGGAATATCTGCCAGTAAAGGGTGTTAATCTTACATTGGGAATGTTTTTCTTTTCTTGTATGTCACGCTACTTGTATGTTGTATTAAGAAACACTGGTTCAGGCTCAAATCACACAGTAGACCGTTTAAGCGCTTTTATTAAAACGCCGCTGAGACATGACTCGCTCAGCCTACGACACAAACTCTGACAACAATTTAAGTTAGAAAATACCTTTAATCTTGTCTGAAGAAGTTCTAACTGTGTTCTAACGAAAGATTACAAAACTTATATTTCTGTGGAATGAGAACATGATATTTTAGAAAATCACACTCGGCAATATTCTCAATCATTACGTCACATGGAAGTATAGAGATTTTGCCTATATACCAGAGCAAAACTCTACAACCCGCAGATTCAGGGCCAAAGTCAACAGTCGTACACCAATGTATTACTGTTCTTCATTACTATTCCGCCGCACAAATAATAAAATTTCAGAATCTCGATACGATCTGATTAATTGATAAAATGCACTAGCTTTTATACATTTTCTGTGACCATCCAAGTTAGCCTTAAGGCAGGATATTCTAATCACTTTTCGTCGGACGTGATCACAACATAATTGTCGTACACGTCGACGAGGCAATTAACCGGACAATCTAAACTATAATTTGTTTCAATTTTCTTTAAAGGTTTTTCGGAGTGCTAATCATAAATGTTTATGACTCTCACTGCGATACTGGCGGATTTGCCTTAAAGGGACAAGTTTCCGAAATAGAAGTATAATTCTGGGTTTAAAAACATTAAAACTTGTTTTGGAGCTATCATAGCCGGTTTTAATTGCTTATAAAAAACTTTTTTCTAATTTTGTTGATTATGCGTTGGACGCATGATGCTCGAACTTAATTAACCTGATATATTGAATGCCAAATTCTCCTCGTGGTCATGATTTTTGACCATGATTCCCTACATGCGTCGGCCCCCTAGAAACGGAGTGGCTTTGATTAGGGTACATGGATGGTCACTTTCCTGAAATATATAACGTATATAATATGATCATAATAATGTAAAATAATCATAACAAATTAAGGAGAAAAATAAAACGATATAGATGGAAATGAAACATTTAAACTTTAACAAATATTACCATGATTAGCAGTTAGCAGAGTAAAATTCGAACTTAGTGTTTATATCTTTGCAATAATATATATCTTTTTTGTATACTTCACTGTTTTTCAAGATTTTTTTTTATAACATACACTTTGTTCATAATATATATATATATATATATATATATATATATATATATATATATATATATATATATATATATATATATATATATATATATATATAACAAAAAAGTCACCAAAAGAGGTGAAAGTAAAGAAAAGAGATCGGGGTAGAGGGTGCGTTTAGGGTTAATAGGAGGGTCAGATCCTCTGAAAATTGCGATACCTTCAGTGTCTTCCCTATTTGTTCCATTCATAGGTTGGGCTGGCCTATTTGGATTTCTAGAATTTTGAAGCCTTTGCCTGAAAACATCTATGTATGGCGCTGCGTTGTTTCGGAGCAATGGGACCATACGCCATAAATAACATATGGACCAAACAATGCCCCAAAACCTCCCTAAATAAAAAGCTATCATATATATCCCTGATAAAATAAGATGGTTAATAAAAGAAAGGGCACTGAGAAAATCGTTCTTGATAGTATATTCATTCATATAGAAAGTGCTTCCTTTCGATGCCAGTTCAGCACTGGATTGCTCATGTCCCAACAATATTTTGTCTTTGACCAAATTTAAATGATTGATCGAGATTAAAATATTCTTGAGATTTTCAAAACCAGCATTGTCTGAATTAGGCATATCATGGAATATTTTTTGATATTCCAAAGCATTATAGGCCTCATTAATTCTCTTGAGCGCTGGCCTTAGTTGTTTCATACGGGCATTAGTATGCCTCAAAGTGTAGTTTACATAGTTGTAATACCGTTTATCTGAAAAGTAAAAGTACGGCCAGGAGTATAATGTTCAAAAGAATGTACACCAGCGTAGACATTTGAGTCTCTAAATATCTGCGCTATAACAGTTTTATTATCTTTGTTAATGAATGAAACTAGTGGCCGTGTTGGATACTTGTTCTTATATATAAGAATTCGTAAAACAGTAACGTTAATTTTCTCACAATATATTTCAGTAATTACATCTCCCATAGTAATAGCAGCATGCCTACTTCCTAATATTTTTTCTAAAATTTCGCCCGGATACTGTTTACTCAACATCTTATAGGACACAAAGAAAACACTTTCCAATTGACACTCGAGATTGTTGATGCCAGATGTTAAGTCAGCAAATACCTCGGATATCCGGTCAGATTTCTCTTGAATAAATCCCGTAAGTGTTTAGGATCTGGGCCCCTAAGAATATAACTATGTTTAAGTTTTGGATATTTGGAAGTTAGGAACTGTGGTCCACTCATGGGAGTACATGCACGGGTTTCAAAAAGTAACCCATAATTGGTACAAAATGTTTTGCTACCAGATGAACCCCACTGGTGAATACTAGTTCCTACGTCGGGGAAATCTAATCTATAAACATTCCCCGACGTGTTGTAATGCAATGCCATAGACGAATTATAATTCTTATAGACTGGGCAATCTATAGGTGGATACGTTTTCCAAATGATGGTCTGGATCCCAACTGTGCACGAGTCAGCATTTATGTGACACGTTGCTAATGATGAGTATGGTCCTAATAAAACACCATGGATATGATCATATTAAATGTGAGTTAAAGCCAAATGAGCATTATAATTTACCGGTTGTCGTAGTCGGCCATTTATACACCCTTTCCACTTCATTACTTGTGGACCAAGTACTTGGAGAAGTAGACTCAAATCTACCTATGTCTTCTGCTATTAGAGTGTGTACCCACCCAATCATGACAATATAATGAAGTCGGTGGATCAGCCATATATGATTTTGACTTATCATAAATAGAACCGAAAAAGAATCTCGTAGCTTAGCATTGTGTTACCGATTTTTGACAGACATACGCTGAAATGTTAGTATAAGCCGTGGACAGTTTATGAACCGTGGCATTGCAAAATTCCCCTTGGGAAATTGGAAGTTTTTACAAGTTACAGGTTCCGCTATGGAAAATTCTGCTACAGGTTTACTAGGATCGCAAAAATTAACAGACACTGTCGGATTGTTTGGCACTGCAGGGTAGCCTAAAGAAAAAGGAAACAAAAATAAGAATAATTCAAAAATATAAAAAATCATCATGTCTGTTTGCTCTTTGTATCTGCCCGAACCGCGTGCTTCTTTGGGACTGAATTTGTGGCAATTCTGAAAATAATAAAAAAGCCTCAGTTCGCGGTTCGTGCGGAATAGCATTGTCATCTGGGACTGACTCAAAATGAGCCGGTTTCATCCGGTCAATACTTACTGTTGGGGTGTCCCATTATAATCAATTTTGTAATACACATCGTGTTTTTCCAATACTCAAAACGGGCCAATATACAGAGATACCAAAGGTTTTCGTATTGTATCCACACGTAAAAACACATGGGTACAATGCTCCAACTCAGGAGAAACAAAGGTTGCTCTGTTTCTTGGCTTCCGTGGATTGGTCGGTTTCAATCTGTTAACAAAGTCCCTAAGCTTAGAAAAAAATTTCAAAGAGGGTGACTCTGGCTCACCATTAGAGCTATTACAAAAAAATTGACCCGGTAAACGTAGGGGAGACCCATACACCAATTCTGTTGATGATATAGACCCAAGTCTAGCTTCACAGCAGATCTTATACCCAATAGAACAAGACTTACATTTTGAAACCAATCATGGCTATCTGTACATTGAGCCATGAGAGAAACCTTCAACTGCCTTGTTGGTCGTTCTGTCGTAGCATTACTAGCAGGGTGATAACTGGTAGTGGTCATATGGATGGGATGGGATTAGCACTGTTGTGAGTTGAATAACCTAAAAATAATTTGGAGATACAATGCCTGATCTGCCCCATACATATATCAAAGGATAGATCAAAAAGACTGTGAAGATGGACTTTGACACTGATTTGGCGAAGTTCTGATATGAATAATCCAAATATAATTCAAGGCAACATAGCTCGTCTTTCCCATGCATGGCCAATACATATATCATTGCATAGACCAAAAAGAGTGTACAGATGAGCTTTAATACTGGTTTGACACAGTCCTGAGATAAATAAATCTAATATCATCCCAAGACTCCATACTTTGTCTGTGCCATGCATGGATCATACATATATCATTGGATAGATCAGAAAGAACGCAAATATTGGGTTTGATACTGATTTGACACAGTTCTGAGATTAATAACCCAAATAAAATTTTCGAACTCCATACCATGTCCGTCTCATACATGGGCCATCCATATATCATGGGTATATCAGAAGTGAGTGAGTTGTAAGGCAACTCTTAGAAAATATCTGAGTGCCCATGGAAAATCCAGTGATGACAGTGTTTATCATGGCCAGGCGAAAGATAAAGCTACATTTCTTTTCACTTTTGTCAACATCTGGGAAATCTGAGATTCCAGCTCAAGTTTTCCTCCAAAATGATACCGAGAAATTTAGCTTCATAAATCCTCAGAACCTCCTGATCTCTTATAAACAATTTTTCATCACATTCAATTCTACCCCTGTATGAGGATGAAATATTATGAAATGTGTCTTGTTTATATTCAGGGAAGTTTGTTTAATGAAATCCACTCATTAACACCTGCCAAGTTTTCAATAGCTGATGTAACTAATTCATTAAGGTCTCTGCCAGTTGACAAAAGAATAATTACCGTTTCAGCAAAACAATGGATTCACAAACTTTCAGGCAGTTTAGTAATTTGTTAATATAAATTAAAAACGAGTCCAGAACCCTGAAGAACCCCATTCTTTAAGAAACATGTGGTTTTAGACGCTGCTTTCTTGACTTGGACAATTCGTTTTCTATGTAGCTTTGAAAACAAATGTTAGGGATACCTCTTATTCCATACTGCGCAAGTTTCTCAAGAACAATATCGGGATCAATGGTATCAAATGCTTTTGAAATATCAAAGAAAATTTCAGTGACATGTTAATTTCTTTTAGCATTTGTTCTTTTATTAACAAGATAAGTAGCTGCTAAGGCAGTTGAATATTTTTTTTCGGAAACCAAATTGCTGAGGATGAATGATTTTTTTTGATTAAGATAATTCACCATCCTGCTGCACATAATTTTCTCGAGAATTTGCGGAAAAAAAGAGAGGAGGAGGCTGATTGACCTGAAATTACCAAGGTCTGATGTGGTTCCTTTTTTTAAAGAGAAGAACCCTTGGCAATTTTAAACTTCTACCGTATCATAACTATTCAAATTTGCAAACACAAATTGATCTGAAAGTCGTTGAATTTGTGGAAACTATTAAAGTGGCGTTGCGATTGGCCATATGGTTAAGCAATATTCTCTTCTTTCTACTCTCATAGGATAAAATATAATCCTGCCCTAACCAGGTGGAACAGCAATTTTGTTCAAACTGAACGGGGAACGGATTCTGAGTGACCATTAACGATTGAAAGAATTATCACGTTTGTCATGTTCATGACCATTTCCGCGAATATTACTTTTAGTGATTCGGTATGATACGGTTATTGTACGGTAGACTATACGTACGCTGGTACAGTACTGGCAACGGGTGAGAATCATGGCAGCCTAATCAAAATTTTTCTGAACTAACGAAAACTGAAAGTTTTTTTTTACTAACCTACTTTCAAAATTTGTCGTCTATGAAATTTCCTTGCCGCCCACGAAATAGGCGAACTAGTCCATTTTACCAATATTTGAAGTTGAATATTTTCCTATTTACATCCTACCGAAGGTACGGTACCGTAATATTTTTCAATGATACAGTTTAATCTGGTCCCAAAATAATAATTTGATCATTCGTACCGTGTGCCTGATATATATATTTGAGTTAACATATACCGAAAATATTCTGGGAACACTCTTTTAAGCGTGTCGGAAATATCACAAATTTTTTGTTATATGTTGCTAAATTTCTGCAAGATACACCACGGCCCGACCAGCGTTGAGTGAAAACGCCGTGTGGAGCGTTGCTGGTAAGTTACTAGATGTCCGCCATCCTGCATTTGTTCTGTCTGCTGTTGGCTAGTGCTCTACTGGTACGCTGTTGAGATTGTTGAACGAAGGGCACCAATCGTCACTGCAGGACTGTCTGTGAACATTTAATAGAGAATTACTGATCTGTATTAAAGTTGAAAAATCATGGAGGAAGTAGACAATATTATTTTCAATTCATTGCGAGATTGCGGATGGTAAGTTTGTAACGTTATGTATTTATTCTTTATAGCCTATTGCCTTGTATTGTGAAATCCACATTGTGGAACCATAAAAAAAACAATTATGGAGACTTACCTGCTTACAATTACTGATGTAACTTAGGTAGCATTCCGGTGCGCGAAGTTCCCCAAAAACTGAAAACATACCTGCTTTTCAGTTTTGTAGTCTGTGACGGTTAGCAGTCAGTCAATTCATACCCTGGTTAAGTCGTGCGAGTATGTTTTAAGTGTGTCAACTTGTACCTGGAAAAATCAGTTCGTACCCCGATGAAATTTGCAATGTATTGACTGCGAAAAGTCTGGGATGGCTGATTTAAATGGTTTAAAGTTGAGGACTACTGTATAGCAGCATCCGAAATCAAGATGAATCAATTGAAAGATGCCTTAAGTGGGACAGACATTCACAACTAGACAATAAAAATGCATTGATTAGGCTGTCAGCATACAATCAGTTATTTAAATTTTCTGCCTGCTGGGTAATTAGATCAATTTAAAAAAAACAATAGATATAGGCTACAAAACAGCTGTACGTAAACCGCCATGTGTCAATCTCTATCTCGGAACAAAGCAGCTTCCCCATAGTGCAAGCGATAAATAATATATTAACTACCCTTGACATGATTGTATCAACAGGATTTCACACTGTGCTATTGTTGAATAGCTTGTATCATTATTTAATTAATTTTCTTCTCCTTTTTCCTTCAAATTATCTATACAAATCTCCTGGCTGTCTAGACCTTCCAGGATTTCGGTCTGCGGGGTATTAGCAGCAGCATAATTTGAATTTCAATTTGGCTCTTTCGAAACTCGGATATAACATTCATTAACCAAAAAAAAAAAACAGACAAAAAAAACTACTAAAAACAGGAAACCCCTTTAACGATTGGTATTCACAGTCAGGAGTTTCTTTATTCTACTTAATACTTTTAATGCATCATTTTAGGATTCGTGTCTTCTATAACCAATCCCAAAGAATTTCGGTCTAAATCCACCCATTGCCACATCTCTTGTCAAATGCGCCGATGGATTGCTTTGTTGAGATGTGGTCCATCTTTGCCTCATGCCTGGAGAATGTGAAGACTTCCATTTCAAATTTAACACTATTTTAAGCAAATCCACCCTAACCTTAAAACCGAAGAATTTGACCGATATAGAATGAAAATTAAATTATTACTTTTTTTTCTCTCATTAGAATATTAACTAGGTAAATCGGCATTTGAGCCACTCAGACTCATTAAAAATTTTGATAGAACCTGCCTCCACTCCTACCCCGCTGTATTTTTTTTTTTTTAACTCCTTATATGTAGGTAGCCCAATTTGATGCAAATAGATTCTTTTCTTTTAAATATATATATATATATATATATATATATATATACTTTGCATTATCTGTATCATTACCTCTATAAATTTCTATGTTGTGTTTTTGTAAATTTGCGTCTTTTTCTAGATATTAATATTATTGTTTTTTTTTTTTTTTTACCTATATTTTTTTTTCAAGGGTTTTTGCCGCACACCAGTGTTTTAGGTCGACAGGGCCTTGTGCAACTATCCTGTCTTTTATTCTTCTGTATCCTTAAATTTTTTATTGATTATTACGAGGCGAATAAACATACATACATATATACATTTATCTCCATAAGATTTAATTAAAATCCAGTCGTAACCAGTGGGAGGCCAGGAGCAGACAGTTCAAATCGGAAAACTAACTAAATTCAAGTGCCTATTAACAATGAAATGACTATTGCGTTTATACTGACTATTTCCACAAATTTTACTCTGAGCCATGGATTACAAAATTCATGGGATTTTGAGCTGTGTGATTATTTTCATGAAATTTCACTTGATTCTCCTGCTGCTGCGCTAATACATTAAAATTTGTCAACAGATAAATTTTCGTGAACCTTCGGCATTCTTATAAATAGAGTTTGTAAGCTGGTACGATCTGTGACTCAAAGTAATATTTGCAGAAAGGGAACATGACAAACATGATAATTCTTTCAATCGTTAATAGGCACTCAGAATTCGGTCCTCATCCAATTTGAACAAAATTTCTGCATCACCTGTTTAGGGTAGGATTATATTTTACCGTATGAGAGTAGAAAACAGAGAATACTGCTGAAACATATGGCCAATCACACCCGTATTTTAATAATTTCCACAAATTCAACGACTTTCAGATCAATTTGTGAAACAGTACATCTAACTACAAATCAGCCATCCCAAATTATTTACAATAAGTCCATTGTAAATTTCATCAGGGTACGAATTGACCCACCAATTAAATAGTGGTATGAATTGGTCAACTGGTGGAGGAAGCTTTAAGCAGTGCATTGTGAGCCACCGGGTACTGGGTAGGCGTCCAGCAAACGTCTAACATAATGTCATCATATATCATGGGATTTGAACTTATGTCAGGACGATCAGAGATATGTAGATCAAAGCGTATACCTAGCGCTTCATCGATTGAGTTTAGCTCGAAGCAAAAAGATTTGCTGGATAGACTTTTAGACTGCTAGAAAGCTCATGAAGTTTATCAAGGTATTATATTGCCACTGGCAAGAAAGTGGTCAACACTCTTATGCAACACTTTATAAAATAAATCTATATCTATAAAATCTTTGGAATTGGAAATTGACCCATTTCAAGGATTTTGGATTAGAATGAGGTACAAATTTCTTTTTCAGTTTATCATAAATTTACATTATTTTTTACTTAAAAAGTAGACCTTAATTGGTGCATTCTTCTCATTCAATTCTAAACAAGTCTCAATAAAAGTCAGTTCTCTATCAGCTTGCAATTATCTCACTCCTGTAATCAGTCTCCATTTGTACAAATCATTTATTCGACCCTGCATTTAATATTGCTGTCACATTCGGGGCAGTGCCGCTGTCAACTGTTCTTAGCATGCTCGACCATATTCAATGGAATGTGATCAATGCAATTGGCCCTAAACTTTCTTCCGGTCTGCAAAGTTTGCCACACCGCCGCAACGTTGCCTCACTCTATTTATTTTACAGATATTATAATGGTCTTTGTTCAAGGTAGCTTTCTGCTCTCGTTTCTCCGAACACACTTTTTAATTTTTCAACACGATTGACTACCAATTTGCACCTATTCACAGTGGACGTTCCACAATGTCACAAACAGTTTCATGCAAGAAGCTTTTTTCCAAGAATTTTTAAACTTTGGAATTCCTTGCCTTTCCACTGCTTTCCTAATCGTCTTTGATCTACAAGGCTTTAAAACTCCCTTTAATTGACATCTATCAGGGATGAGGGTTCCTTAGTTCCTATTCCTACATTTCATGTAGCTCTGCACTTCAGTGGCTTCAGGAGCATTTTCAAGTATGATTTGTCTCATGTGACTTTGCTCTGGGCAAATTTTAATAAAAAAAAAAAATATGTTATGTTATTAGATATTATCATTCACCGTACCTTATTATTCGTTTAAACTAGCATATATGGGATTAACAGTGGTATCAAATATTACAAGGGTATATAATATTTGCATTATGACACTGGATGCATGATTCTGCCTAAAAAACTTTCAGGCGACACATTTGATTAAATTAGCTGCTAATTCTTTTTCTTCAAAGTCTGAATCCTAAACTGCCATGCGATGTGTATACTATGCAATTTTATATGAGCCCTTTTTTGGTATTTGTAGCTGCACTGTAGGTATCTACTATACATTGGCACCCAACTGTGTTGATATAGAACAAATAAATTAGCAGTATTGATATACCAAATGTTAAAATATTTTGCTGATCATAAATCGCTGATAGACCACACCTATATTTGACAAATCTGTTTTACAGATTGTGTTCTAAGTAGGTTATGGAAGTGTTCTGAGTCATCAGAAGTAAATCATGTGTTAACTTCAGATATTTGCATTGTAGATCTTGTAAGATATTCTGTATTGTCTTTCGATTACAGTTATGTTTCTGATTGACTTTTACAGTGAATTTGTGGAAGATGTGACTAGCATTGCAGAATTTTCTACTGAAAATGTTGTGGAAGCTGCAGTCCGGTGTCTGAAAATTATCAACCCAGATATGAAACTGTCCCATTCATTACCTCCAGGTTTTTAATTTTTATTGAATTTTTTGGAATCACTGCCTTGTTGTTAGAAAAGTGCACTTTTAGTATACCGGTAGTTGTAGGGACAATAGCTAGATGCAGTTTTACCGTGAATGACAATGTTAAAATGTTTTTCTGCATTTGTACATTTCATGTGTAATACCATTCTATGTGTGTTTACAAAACACCAAGTTGATTCTTCATTATGCATAATGGTAGGGAGAAAGAAAAAAACTTGAATTGACCTTCAAAC
Source organism: Styela plicata (assembly GCA_963675895.2). Taxonomy (NCBI): domain Eukaryota; kingdom Metazoa; phylum Chordata; class Ascidiacea; order Stolidobranchia; family Styelidae; genus Styela; species Styela plicata. The sequence continues at coordinate 8,500,335 of OZ023152.1, forward strand.
TAATCTATTCACCCGAAATAAACAAGTCTTATTAACTGAGAAACTTTTATACCTGCAGATGGGTGTTTCAGAGTAACATTATTCTCTGCCCTTTTGTTTGGGATGTTTTATTACAGTGCGGTTGCTGGCACTTTTTGTGAACCCTTTGTCATTTCAGTGGCCATTCGTTGGCTCCTTTAGGCACTTCTTCCAGCTTTATTTTTGCATATATTTTTATATTTATATGCATATATATTCATTTACTTAATTCACTTTACTTGCTTTATATTTAAATACGGTAATATTTTATATTTACAGGGATGTCCGCAAGATTCAGAATTGGAACAACATTAGCTCAAGCATGTCAATCTGCCGGTTATCGGGGTGATATAGGATATCAAACATTTCTATATTCATCAGAAGCAGATATTCGGAGGTTATTTATGTTCCTTGTTGAGAAACTGCCGAGAAAAAAAGATGAATCAGTAGAACAACCATCTGGTAAAATGTCTTTATTTAATTGTGTTCTAGAAATGTAAATGGAATTTAATGCTTTCTAAAATATTTTAAAACCTCAATACATTTGTTCAGAACTAGAATTATGATACAAGCCAACTAGTTCTTTTCAAATAGGACATAAATCTTATTTTTGTGGTACATCGTGATAGACAAAATAATTCTTAAAAACCAACAATGGCATAAAGTTTGCATGCAAAATTCTGTGGATGTATGTGAGCAATTTGAATTTGTATGCAGCAATAGGGTGATATAATCTTGCTTTTCCGTAATTTTATCTGTTGGACAAAAAAGCAACTTTATTTTATAGCAAGAAATATACAATGATATATTGCCCATTTGCTAAATTTTCCCCTGTTGGAGCCTTTTTTCTTGGGTGCCTTGAGTAGAAGAATAACTGGGATTTCTTCTGCCTATTTTTACAGCCATTTCGAATTCGCATAACTATAAAGCAATGTTGTCTCATATTTTCGTTGATTTATTGACAAAAAAATTCCATAAAAATACATAAATTAACAACATCCTTAGTGACAGGAGGCTATACAATGTGTTCGAATGTTACAGACGTCCATCCTTTTATATTTAATAACTTTTGTACTTAAATATAAATAAAGGCTCTACTCTGCACCGGAACATTGCTAGAATCCTTAAAGCACAATTAACCAGTATCTGGTTGCCACCATATTGTAAAAGGAAAGGTGTAAGATGGTCTGGAAATTCGTACTCAATTGAAGGTGCTAAAGGAACATCTGCGTTGAACACTGATAAACTCATTTTGCCACAGTGTGTTGGCATTAAAGATAAGCAGATTGCCCAAGGTTAGTGTAAGTGAAAGATAGAACCTTGTCCCTCTTAGGGTCTCAAAATTGTTCATATTTTCTTTAGATGGACAAAAAAAGCTTCAAAACCATCAGCACTGCTATTTCATAAAAACCTTAATATTGGATGCTAGGATTTCAAAATAAGTTGAATTGAAAAATTAAATCAAATTAAGTAAAGCGTGTGAAATGTACTGTTTTTGTCGTTGTTTTTATTTTTTTTGCATCGTTTTGGTTTGTTTCCATTCATGGTGTATATATACAACTAAAGAATAGGTGGAGGCCACATATAAAGGTAATTTATTTTATTTACAAATCTTGGCTGTGCAATCGAAACGAATAATTAAAGGGAATTTCGTCAAAATTAGGACATTTTTTTTATAGAAGTTTTCAGTGAATGCTATCTGCCATGAGTGATGATAAGACCATCCGCCTCTCTTTTGTTTCCTTCAGCCGCCTCTTACAATGTGCAGGAAATATGTTATGGCTATTCTAAAGCTTGTACCTATTACATTTTACTTATTCATTTATAGATCTGCATAAGTTTTATCGAGACAAACTTCCATTTGTTGTCGACCAACTATCTTGTCAAAATAATCTTTCACCATCTCTGATGGAAACTAATATTTCTGAGTTGTCACGGCAACAAGAATGGGAGGAAGATTTAAATGCAGGAACAATGCAATCTAAGATATCACCAGAGGTAACTGTTTCAGTTCAACATGTTAGAACCTTTTCGTGTTTCGTGTTTATATTATTAAAACTTTCATGTCCTTTTATTCTGACTAGGTATGTAAGTTTTGCAATTTTTTTCAAACATTTCAAGAAAATTAAAATCATGAACCCTATTGCGAAGTTCTATAGTTCTATAGTTCTGTCGTTGTTAGACCTGGAAACAAAACACTTTGATATTTTTGAACTTTGTGTTTTTTTGTTCAAACTTTTATTCTCATATATCGTGAATTCATTTTTCGTTAATAATGAGTCACCAATGGAACGTGACTTTGAGGTGCGACCCATCGTTGATTCGTTCTAAACTAAATAAAATATCTGTAAATGTTCAAAAAATTCATGGTGTATTTTTCAGGAATACAAGAAAAAAGAGTTAGAGATACTAAAAAGATCAATACATGAAGACTTTCAAGTCAATAATAAGAATAGCAATCATGATAGTGACATTACAATTGGCGGTATTTCACTCAACTCGTCACTTACAGAGGTGAAATTTAGGGTGGCTGACCAATATAGCTGTTGTGATTCAGAAAATTACAAATTGTTTTCTTTTAACTCACGATTCTACTGACCCCACTTTACTATATCAGTTAAATTCTGTTTGAAATATTTTTCACTTAAGATGCATTTGTTGACATTTCATTTTTTATTTTTTTTCGGGGATCTCTGTAATTTCTATTTGGGTACTTTATTCAACTAGACCTAGAGTGAATTAAAAACAATAACATTTACCGTAACCTTGATGTCTATCAGCCTAAGTCATGGCAGTGAGTTAAGTTTGTGCGAATATGACACTTTATTCTAATTGCTGTTTTTAAAACTTATTAGTTTTTGTTTTAAGATTGTCAACCTAATTTCGAGTCAATCATCAAAATCAGATTCAGCAGAAATTCGGGTCGATATCAGTATGGATGAATCATTTCAATTATCAAAGGTAAAATAAAGCGATGTGGTATATGTCCATCTTTGTTCAATTGTAAATCATTGTTCATGAACATTGTTCATTGCCATAGCAAAAATTTGAAAACCCTAAGAAAAATGATTCATTGTGAATTTCATAAAAATTATATGTTACCTTACTAACATCTATCTATTGAAATTGTGGGTTTTTGCCATGTTAACAATAATAAACGAATTACAGGATTTGATATTGTTTTTTTTTATAAAAGTCCACATAGTCATAGATGGCCACTATCAGGAATGGTCCATGCTTGATGTAGACCTTAAATACGGAATCGCCAATTGTTATTTTTTTTGGTCTCCTCCAGGGCATTGGTAGTAAAAATGAAAGTTTATTGAAAAACAACAAAAAAGTCACTGCGGATCAATTGACGAATAACGATGGCAGTGAACCTATGATTGTTGGTAAGTTGGGACTAATTTTTTTCATTAATGTTTAGTGGCATTTTTCCCTATAAAAAATATATGAACAGGTATGTTTTATCATTAAGTATAGGCTAATGGATCATGCCGCTTCTTTTGCATGGCCCTGGGTCATCAAATTTTTCCAACTTGAAATTGTTGGTCTACTCCAGGGATGCGAAGAAGGCTTCCTCACAGTACTCTTATGTGTTTCAATGGGATGATATTTTACAAATAAATCATTACAGTTTTGTATAAAAAATATTGTCAATTCACTGCTCTGACTTACTATCAATGAACTTCATCATAAGTTTAGTGTATTGGAAGTCGTTAAGATCATTGTAAACAATTGTAAAAGAAATTTTTGAACATGTCTCAAACGTGCAAACAGGTGCACTCATCTTTTAATTGATACAGAAAATCATGCCGGAGAGGACACTCAAATGGAGGAAGCTCCTCAAGAAACAGAATCTGAAATGATTGAGAGAGTGGAAAAAGAACTAAAAACAGAATTGAAAGACGTCATAGATAAAATGGAGAGAATGGAAATGGAAGTGCATAATTTTCAGGAAACTATAATAAAGGTATTGACATATTTTAGTTCTATGACCTGTTTGGTTGGATATGTGGATCAAAAGCTTGTAAATGTGATTTTTCTTTCCGGGACTTGTTTCATCATGACATAGGGCGATATTGCTCATAGCATAAACCACACGAAGTTATCAAAGTTTTGTTGTTGAAATTAATATTATTGTGTCCTGATGATTAGGGATCTCTGAATGATCAAAATTTTACATTGTAAAAATTGACATAAATCATGACTTATTGTTGTTTTTTTATTCAAACCTTTTCTTTTGAGGGGTTGTAGCTATGTTTTTCAAAAATTTCATTTTTGGGCCATCCTGATGTTCATGACATTTGATCATACCATGTAACGTGCTAGTGTTATGCATGTCTCTCGTATCTCTTCTCCTACTGGTATCTAATCATGTCGTCTCATTTGTTCAGGCAAAAGAGAATCTAATGCATTGTGAAGAATCGAATAAAACTGTGCAAGAAAAAGTTAAATTACAGAAGAAAACATTACAATTATTACCCGACGCTGAGGAAAATATAGGAAAGTTGGAGGTATGAATGGTTTTTAGTTGAAAAACTAAGAGAGTTGTATACTTGGTCTGAGTGATACTGCTTTCTAATAGAAAATTTCGTTTTGTCAAAGATGAGTCACAGATGGACCACGCCTTGGTGGCGTGATCCATCAGTGACCCATGCTTAACAAAATGTTTGTACAAAAATAGTAAAATAAAAATCATGTGATTAGAGTCTTCAAGCGACTGCGACTGCGTGTTTTTTTAATGCAACCAGCTACCCGACCTATCTTGTTTTTGAGTTTTTCCCAGCGTGAAAAAGTTTGTTCAAACATCTTTTGTTAAGTGTGAGTCACTGAAAGATCATGTTTTCGGGGTCCGGTTCTACTGTGACACATGCTTGGCAAAGTATTATTTTTTGATCTTTTGTTAGGAGTGAGTCACTGAAAGATCATGTGTTTGGGGTCTGGTTCTACTGTGACACATGCTTGGCAAACTATTATTTTTGATTGGTTTCATCACAATGGGCAAATTTAGATCCGGTTGACAGATTAAGAGATTGGAGTGTAATACCGCACCCTCACAAACATTCCCATTTTTAATTTTTTAAAAATTGGATTCTCAGTCTGATATTAATAGCACAATATTAGCTAAAATTCCTTGCAAAATGTGTTTCAAATCCATAGTTTTGATAGCGAACAATTACGAGTACAAATTTTTTTATTGGAGCCAATTTTCATTTTTGGAAAAGCAATAACCTTCATTTTATTTATGTTTTGTTTCTTAAATATTTTGTGTAGTAAATTGTGAACTATGGAATGATTTATTATGTTATTAAAGTTTGACTGGTATAGAAAAAATTTTGCACCCTTTCAAAACCGAGGCATTCTTATTGCACTTGTGATGGAAATGATATGCGTTAAAACCTAAGATGAGAAGAATTTTTGGCTGATTGCGGGCTGAAAGAATCTTTGTTCTTTTAATGACCAAAATGTTCATGTCATTTTCTCCGGATGGACAAAAAAGCTTCGAGATCATCATTACTATTTCATAGCATTACTATTATTTTTTTAAACCTATTTTTACAGTTTATTGCCAATTTCTATCAGACATCAATAAAATACATTATAATTTTCCATCGAGAGATTTATCATTAAATACTGCCCATTTGCTAAGTTTACCTCTGATATCAGTCAAATATTCCAAATATGATTCTATTTGGAAAAACCAACCTTTTTTTAAAAAAAGATCACATTTGTTGCTGCAATTCTAGCAGCACAAGAACAAAAAAAAATGTGTAATGATTTTACAACTGACAACAACAAGATTATCAAGGTCTGACACAGACAGAACTGTGCATGGAAGATTCTTTATCAATCCTGTAGAATCATGATTTATTTTCTTTCTTTCTCCGACTGATTCGTTTCACAATACTAAAACTTCGATCCTTATTTACTAGGCGATGGTTGAAGCCAACAAACAGAAAATGATGAATCTCAACCAACAATGGGATAAACATAGGATTCCTCTCCTGGAAAAATACGAAGAATTGAAAGAAAAATCTTCACAAAGAGAGGTTTGTGGTTTGTTTAGTTGCTTCGAGCTTTTGAACTAAATTTGATTTATTCATCTAGTTAGATTTCTACCCAAACCGAAATTCCTTGGTCAGAGTGATCCACTTCAACGAGTGACTGTAAAAAAATGTATATATATTATTCATTATTTTGCAGACTCAATCAGAAAGAAAGTTGAAAGAAGTGAAATTGGTTCGACAAAGAATCAAAGAGAACACGGAAGAGATGAAGCGAAAGGAACAGTTGGAAAAAGAACTAACGACGCAATATGGTGATATGACTAGGGATGTATCTCGGAAGTCTTATACAAAACGAATTTTCGAAATTGTAGCAAATATTCGGAAACAAAAACAGGAAATTGAAAAGGCGCTAGCTGATATGAGATCGTTACAAAAAGAAATTAATCAACTCGAAGGGAGGGTAGAACGTACTTTTATGGCAGCTGATGAAGCAATTTTCAAGGTAAGTTTGTTTGCTTTGTGTTTTGCAAGTTGTTCTCCCAATTTCCCTATTAAAATATCCCTGGGTTTCGGTATAATTTTTCATGCTTCTCTAGAGTTCATTTGTGATACCAAAATCCAGTCCCGTACTGAAGGTCAGCAGCAATATTGATTAATATAAGTTTCTGTGGGTCCATTTTGCGAAATAAATGTAGTGAATTCTGTCTTTTTTTCAATGTCAAGACATACAGGAGATTGAACCCTGGAAAAAATCATAATTCAAAGATGTGTTTTATCGCAGTTCAGTTTGCAGTGTCATGCAACAACGACTTGTCTTCTTTTAGAAAGATCCGTTATTTTAATGAAGCCCAATAGAGCTATTTGAAATGCCAAAACAGCATGCATGCTTTATAGCTGAAAATAGGGTTGCATACTGGTAATATCAGCTTCTCCGTGGCACTATGCTGATACAAAAAACTACCAATGCTACCTGCCCTTACCCACTCAAAATTATCACATAATATGTCTATTTTTTTTGTGAAGGATGCCAAAAAAGATGATTCTGTACGACAAGCCTATAAGTACCTCGCATCTCTGAACATCAATTGTTCTCAACTTTTGCAAACTGTTGAAAAAACGGGTGAAGTTATGAGAGAAATTCGAGATCTGGAAGAACAGGTGAAATTTGATATTAGTTCCTTATTTAACCGTTTAAGTTTTTTAACCATGTGTTTGAAATATTTTAAATATATGATTTTCAACCATGTGAAGGCAGCCTTACTTTCCACTATTCCGCACCACAATAGTTGTGGAATAAGTTGATGAGAGTATATTGAGTGTCTCTTTCATTTTTAGATTGCAAACGAGAGCAAAAAGAACACCACTAGCAATTTAGGAAAAATTACTGACGATTTCAAGGAAATGAAAAAGGAAAATAACGAAATGATGAAAAAATTAAAATCACTTACAACAACATCATCACCAAAGCCACGGAAAAAGAAATCGTAAAACACGAAAATATTTATTCTGATTACGCAAATTTTATCTATTCTTTGTCACTAATTTTTCAAAATATAATTGCAGTGTTATAAATCTTAAGATCTGATCTTAGCAATATGATTTTGTCAATCTTGGAATACAGATCAATCATTGCGTTATGAAATTTCCCTTGGGTCATGATTCTGCTGTCAAATTCGAAGTTTCGGTTGTGATGATTTTGATAAATATTGAATTTTGAGTATCATTCAAATTACATTGCATTGATATCGCTCATAATATTACACGATCGGATCGAATGTTCATCTGAATCAACTCTAAGTTGAGATCTTACGTGGCATCGTATCAGTTCCGTGTCATGGGGCCATTTTTTTTAAGACATTTTTGCAATCACTAGTCCCTGAGCATGTCCAACCCATTAATCCATGCCCACCATTCAACCCAGGGTGTAATAAACTTGGTAAGCTCGACTCAACCCAGGGTGTAATAAACTAGGTAAGCTCGGCTGAACCAGAAAGTTCATAACTTTTCAAATATAATTAACCCTAAAGGCAATTGAGTGGCCTTTGGTATTAGGGATTTTCTTAGATTTATTCACTCCGATGAATAACAATAAAAAATCTGAATGGAGGTGCGATGAACATTTGATATGGTGTTCATTGTATGCCATTTTGTTGCCGATTCCTTTTGTTTTTTTGGGTACAAGTTAGTAAAAAAAACTGTGCGGTGTGCTTCAAACCACTTGAGTTGACAAAATTATTCAACTCCAGAAATTTTCGTAGAACAAGAATCCGTCACCTTCGTCCGAATGTACTTACCCTATCTCCCTACACTGTAATTTGAATGTTTCTAATATATTGTTTCCCAGTCGAGGAAAAACCAAAACATGTTTTGCCAAGTATGTGTCCCAGATGCACCGCACCATCCAGGTGCGGCCCATCTGCGACTCACGCTCGGCAAATATCTGATCTGATCTATCTGATCTAATATATAATCATCCTGATTTATAGGTATTATCCGTCATCTGCCAGAAAAATAAAATTTGTGCTAGGGCTTGCAGGAGTTCTAGCCAATATATATTTTCATTATTTCCTACTATAGGCAAGAAAGACTTCATCCATATTTATTTGATTTCGTCAATCACGGGATACCCAACTAAACATGTTCAGGAGGCAACCTTTCTTGGGCCCCATGTTCATCCATGTAATAAAGCAAATTCAATTACAAGATTTTGGCTTGTGATTTGTATCGAATAAGACTATATATATATATATAATGTGCAATAACCAGGCGATCCCATACTTTGATTCATTATTATTTTAAAATATATTCAACATTTGATTGTTATATTATAATAAAAATCAATGAAGTGAATATCGTACTGTTCGAGCCGTAACAATGCCGTAATGAAAGTCTGTTCTCTGGATATTTCGTGGACCAAAGCTACACGTTGCTTTTTAGGATAACAGCTCGTATCAGCACACTTTAACATACCAACAAAAGAAGAAAGGTTGTATGATAAGTCTGAGTTTACTTTTAAATGGTCATCCGTCGATTGCTTACGTAGAGATATTTTTTTTTATCTCACCTCCCTAACAAAACAAGAACACGCATAATACAAAACTTAAGCTCACTTTCTTAACCATACATTACTGTGGTTCCAATCCCCCTAACCATGTTTTGCGTTAGGCGGCTATTGTGGGGTGACTTGATCACCACTGGGTATACTTGGTCTCATAGAACAAACGTTAACTAAAGAGTGGTATGGTAGGCGCTAGTACTGCATCTGCATAGACTACTATCAAGAAGGTATTAAAGTACTCAAACGGTGATGTTGGCTCCTTTTGGTCTTGACTGCAGGCGAATTTTGGTTAAAAAAATACTGCGTTAGACCCCTTTCTGGCAGCAATGTAAGGTTATATCCAATGGGATTGCACCTAGAACGATTGGTCCTTGAGTACCCTGTTTCTCATGCGAGCTTGTTAAAATGAAGCGAGTACCTTATCGACCGCACCTCTTCCACGCGGCCCATCTGTGATCTTGAACTTTGTTTACTCATCGCGCCGGTCGATTCAATCTCTAAACTTTACTTCCAATACAGTGTGGGGAAACTCGAGTCACATATTACTCGACTCGAGTCATCTTAGCTATATCACTCGTCTTCTACTGGACTTGAAAAAATGCAGATGCGACTTGGGTCGAGATGTAATAAAAAATTAGCCCGGGTCTGCAATCACCTTTTGAAAAATCACGTTGTCTGCCGTTGCGTAACTCATCAGAGAAGAAATCGCGCCTCCCAGAAGGATATAAAACATGCAATGGGACTTAACTTGCGACTTGAAAGTACATCGACTCGACTTGACTCGGGACTCTAAATCTAATTTTTTTTAAGACAAAACATTTTAGGCAATCTTTTTCTGCCAGGGATTCGACTCGCTTCTCGTGTGTTTTTCGTCTCGACTTGAGTCGGGGCTCGTGATTTGCTTCCAACACTGCTTCCAACCAGAGTTTCTTCTCAGAAGGTAGAATTTCGTAACACCAGACTTAAGCACTAATTTATATATATATATATATCATTCTAGAAAATTCGTACACGAACACATGCATTGCAATGTGTCACGCTCAGTGGGAAATGGTTATAGCATTGCCCATGAAAAATTCTACCAATGTACTTCACTATAGTGGCTCAATCTCTTTTGAATGTTTTCTGCTTGAGCAACAGGATCTCTTTCCACAGAATTACAAGTGTATCTTCAAGCTTTCGCCATACCTAACTTCTTCAGGCAAAACAAGATATAACTCATAAAACAGCAAATTCCTCAAAATGCAGTTTCTGGTTTCACATTTTAGAGTGGCGGTTTCTCATATAAGTGTGAGTGACCTCTGGGTAGTTCCTTTTAGCCGTTGCTATTGGCTTTGCCCAAGTAAATTTTATTATCATATCATATTGGATAACCAAGATCGGCCTCTCATCCATTATTTCAGTAGCCGTTGCTTCTGGTATGTCGACTTATCACCGAAAACCTTGTTCTCTGAACATTATCTTATAATATGTAATTTACGAGTAACCGTTCCCGATTTCAACCAAACATCACTTAACATTTTTTTGATGAAATTTATTCGAAAATTTTGATTTGTTTCTATAAACTCTCAATGAAGTTGCAATTGAAGAAATTGAGTCGTTGCAAGTAGAAAGCTATTTTTTATCAACTATGAGCCACAGATGGAGTACACCTCTCCGGTGTGATCCATCAGTGACTCATACTTGACTTCCGTCTCAGTTGTACTCATGCACAGTATGTTATTCTTCATGTCTAAGTTGCAATTGTCTTGACAATTTCAGAACGAACGTAACTCAAGAGCTTTTTATCGGATTCACTCCACCTGAATTATCAGCAATTAATTCATTCTGTAAAAGGAAGTATTGTTGTTTGAGAAAACTGATTTTGGTTTGGTCATGCCTATATTAATGGTTTTTATCTTTCATTGGATGACTTTTCGCAGGAAAAAAAATATTCCCCAACCGCTGAAACATTTTGAGCCAAGACTGGGTATACCATGTCCTGCATAAGTTTCTCCGAAAGATCAAGTTGGTCTCAGAACCGTTTCTAGGTACTGTATTATGGCATCATTGAGTGTGCTATAGGCAAAATTTATAAAAGATATTTGGATCAAAATATGTTAATATACACCAAAAATAAAAATATATCAATATGTAAAAGAACGCGGAAGGTTTTAAATATTTCGGTTTCGGGGCAAAAATATCATTATTTACTTTACACAATATTATAAAACAAAGGATATATATTTTTTTATAAAGGCTATGTTTAATGATGTCATAGACATTCGATCCGCCTCCTTCCAAGAATATCAAATTCTGATCAATAAACGTTCATCAGACCTTAAATAAGAATCAAACTTACCCATGATTATCTTTTAGAATTTGTAGAATATTTTCTTCCGTAAGCTTTAGTTGGCGGGAAGAACTAACAAAAATAAAAGTATGTTATAAAATTAGTAATTATGTTGCGAAGATTTTACGTTGTGCAAACGTGAAAACTATTGTACTTTTCGAGAGTCAAATATAATTTATTTTACGCGAAAATGACTTTTACTAAACCTTTTTTTACTTGTTAACGAACAAAAGGTAACAGGGATCATTCTGAAAACTAAAGAATATTATTCAAAATTATGTGAAGGCTCATTCTTTTCGTTTTGTGTTACTTGAATAAGAATTGATTATTTAAGATTAATTAAGAATATTTATTGATTATTCAAGATTATTTTCGCTTTCCGACATTCGCTCATTCGAATAATTCAGAATTTATATTTAATATAAAAACAGGAATTGTCTATTCGATTCGAAGAACAAATTATTCGAATGAGTGATGAATCGGCCATAGGAAGGTTTGGTTAGAAAACAAATGATATTTCCGGATCTCCACTACAAATATCCATGTAAAATTTTATCAAACAAGTTTTCGGTGCTTCCGCTAAGAATTTTGGACACCGTTTCATTTGTCAATGCCGGGATCTAGAAATTCAAGAGTTTTCGCTCTATTGTTAATGGTTATTTAATTAGTGAAGATTCTTTGTTTCCGAAAAATTCTAAGTTTAAGACCAAGACACGAAATATTCAACTTTTGAGAACACAATTGAAAGAATTAGCCATTTCCCTAAATTTTAGTTCCCTTCCAAGAAAACTTTATTTGTATTATATTTTTTATATTAGTTCGTGAACATAAACCCTTATAAAATTGTGAACAAATTTGGCTAAATAAAACAAAAACACACTAAAAATTAGAACTTCATCATTTTCACATTGTTATTCTGACTTATAAACAGTATTACCTGTCAAGCGAGACATTCCCATTATTCTTTCTTCAACTCCATCAACAAGCTTAGTAGAAGAACAAGTATAAAATCCAGCATCTTCGACTGAGGCATTTGTAATCAGAAGAGTGGAACTTCCTTTACCAAGAGCTTGACGTATTCTTTGGTTCAAACTTTGAGAGACAACTTCACCATTTTTGTACCAAGTTACTTCAGAAAGATCACTCGCTGCTACGGTGCAAGTAATTAGGACGTTGCCAGATTCTTGTACGGCAGGTCTTTCATCCGACACAAAAACTGAAGCTGATTTTCCGTTGATCTTGTTAGCTATGGGTGAAAATAGGAGAATAAAAAATTTATTTAGATAAGCCTGAACCACTGATGAGCCGCGTCCTTACACGCTCATCAAGGCAAGAATTCGCTATATTGGATGTGTGTAGGCTAAGAACAAAATACAAATTTCACAAACTGTACACCTGCAATTGAGCTATAAGTAAAATTATTCCAACATATCTATTTAAGATTGTGGTCAGATAAAATACCGGTCTAAATATTTCAAACTAACGTGATGACTGTGTAACGAAAAAACTGTTTACCAATCTAAAAAATTTTTGTAAAACCTTTTCGTTTTCGTTGATTAATCTAGTCATGAATGGGATAGAATTTCATTTTTATCTCGCAGAAGAGGGAAGCTGAGGAGACGGTTTAATTATATGGCGAATTAACTCCTATCGGGCAGATAACAGTTGCAAGTCGGGACTGGGGTTTTTGTCTGACCGTTAACAGATTTTTTTCTGCGCATGGACACGGTTGGTGTAGAAAGTCGTAACCTTCGGTTATGCGCACCACCGTGCACAGGTGAGGTGTCCAGCAATTCTTTCGCATATAATCAACCGGCGCAGCATTCGAACCCAGGGCGTTAGGATTGAGCAGCTCGGAGTGTATTGCTCCTCTGGTCGTGTTGATCTGCATACCTTTAAAACTCGCGTCAACAGACACCTGGGTGGGGATTTTTGAGTTCCCATTCCTGCAATTCATGTAGCTGTAGAAGAATTCCTAACGTTTTTGCCGACTGATCTAACCGGGCACCCTGAGCAGATAGCTTAGGTAACTGAATAATTTAGTATGCAATAACATTCTCACTCAGTTATTGTTCAGTTCGAGTACCCCAAGAGTTTCAAGAAGTGACGATTATTCACATTCAAAAACTTTGATAATAATAATAAATAGGGTAATATAAAAAAGGATTTTTACAAACCATTTTGACAAACAAATCCATGATTTGCACTGCAGTCATAGGCTTGCCAGGTTTGACCATCTTGAGCAAATGCACAATTTCTTGAGGTATCCTGGGTAGGTACAGTAGCCCTTTAACATAATTTATAAAACAATATTAAAACTGGATATCTTCGCATATTCTGTGATTTTAATGTATATTATCAAACATTCCAAGTTTTGGGCGGAATGTTTGAAAATTCGAAGTAATTGAGCACGTTGTAAGCAATATTAACGGCCATAGAAATATTCGGGGAAAATGAGACAGGTGTTTCAAAATAAGGATGTCATTTCATGTCGTGTTTAGGTCTATCCAAGATTATTTCTCAACGGATTCAATTTGCAGTAAAATCATGATATAAGCCAAATTTTACGTTGTAAAATTTGACATAAATCATGGCTTTGCGACAAAATGAGCAAAATAGAGTTAAATTTCACCGATTTTGTTTGTCTAAAATGACGGAACGTTATTCCATTTTATTGAGTGAATTGCAAATACCGTTTGAACCAAAATACAACCACATTTGGATACATGTCCAGTTCGTTCCAGATTACGATAATCATCTTTGTGATTCGACAAATGATTTTTAAATTAAAAATTTTATCATGCCAGTGCTCGATTAGACTCGATAGCCTGCCTAGTGGTTATCGATCATGTTGGCATCGCAAGTTGAAGTTCTTGAGTATGAGCCCCGGTAGGTCCGGCCTACTACTCCAGGAAATGAGCTAAGCCGAGCTGGAAAGATAATACCTTTCCGACAACTCTAACCATGTTGGCAATATATGGCCGCATAAGCCGGTGTGCGGCCTTGATCAGGGTGGACCACTTTAAAGATTGGCTAAAAAATCATTTTGTGATTTTACGTATATTTTCACCAAGTTATTAAAAAATTAATTAAATCTTCTCTTTAATATTTAAACAAGATCAGATTTGAATCGAAATAATGATATTAGCTATTCGACTCGAATGTGTCTGAAAGTGAGTTTCTGTTCACCCCCTATTCGGTGGTGGGTGGTAACACTATAGCTCAGGACAGATACAACTCACTGCGCTTTGCTATTGTAGTTTAGCCATCTGGAATGTTTTCCACCTAGAGTGCAGTTACTGGTACTACATATCCAAGTATCTCTTCGTCATATAAGTTGGTTGTGTAAGGTTCCTTTTTAAAGGTTCGTCCGGGTTTTTATATTGAAATGAAAAATTGATATACTCGTCTTTGACTAATATTTTGTTGAGTACAGACCGGTCTCACACGAATTTAAACTCAAAGAATTTTATACCGGTACTAATCGAAGCTAGTCAGGCTACTGTACATACCAACTAGTAAAACCGTCAATTGAGTTAGTTCCATCCAACCAATACCAAGATTGTTCGACGAAGTCGTCGTTAAGTCCAATCCAAATGTCTCTGTCAATCCTTTATAAAAAATTTTTTGTTAAAAAATAAGACTTTTCATGAACGTATTTTATAGTTAAAGTAAATAGTGTTTCACGCTAATTCGATTTTATAAGTTTTAAATGGCGATTAGAAATGTTTTATTGAAACTCACATTGTCAAGCAATTACTCAGTAATTCACAAAATCAAATTTCTGTAAATTGAGTCAAAAAATTGCATGATAATTTATCTTTTTCATCAATAATTAGATCGCACATAAACTAAAGATTATCATGCTTCATCTGCGTCTCACACATGACAAAATAAAAATTCTTATGTGTAGGCAAGATTTAAAACGTGAGAAAACTGATTCCATATTGTAATATATTGAACTCTAAATACAGTATTTGGGATTATACATTTTTTAACTTTCGCCAGCTTGATATTTTACTAAATATTTATACCAATACTTATGTCTTGCCAATTTAGTTACACATCTCCAGTTTACTGCAAATACCTTATTGTGAACACGCCCGGTTGCACAAACGAACGATCACGCTGAAGCGACCGCCACGCCAATTCCGCCCTAATGCTTCCTTCTTGTATAGGCGTGAACAGCCACATGTAGACTTCACTTCTACAGAGGTGCGGTCTATAAGTGATCTATACTTAACAAAATAGGCCATGTGTTAAAATCTCCGACTGGGTCGATTTGCTAAATAAAAACGGCTATTGTTAAAAATCGATTACAATTTTTTAAAAAATCGAAATTCATTTTGCTTTTTATCTATGCATGTTCAGCATTACCATCAAGATTGTACATTCAAATATTCCATACTTACCAAGGTTCAACAAGGTAATAGACCACTTGTTGAGTTTCGCTGTTTGTGATTGCAACCATGGAATCTTTTCCATGGAATGCGCATCCACTCACAGCACCATAAAAATCAGTGTAGTCCATATCAGCAGTCCAGAACGTATACTCGACTCTGCTCCATGTAAGCGTTGATCTCAAGGCTAAAATGTGAAAGAAGCAGAAATACGAATATGACAAAGCTATAATATAGTTTTAAAGTGGAATCCAATCCATTAAGCTTCATAAGTTGTAAAGAGTAAAATTTGATGGAAAAAACTTGATCCAAGGGCAAATATGGCCTCAAACACTTTCTGGCTGCATAATTCAGCAATAAATCTAACTTAGTACCAAATCATAATGGGAATATATGCATAGAACAACTTACCTGCGTGTCCTGAGCCGATCAAACAAGCCAAGACTAAAATAACACAAGTTTTGTCCATATTAGCTATGTGATTTTACTAAAATCAATATCTAAAGTTTGAATATTACGCAATTGAACAAAATACTAGGTATAATAATCTCCATTTCTGTCGTTTATATGATAAAAATTATATTGTTTTTTGTAAAAAAACTAGAGACTATTAAATTTTCTTCTGCGATACGATTTCTCTGTTCTTGTTGATTCGAAACGTTCCAATCTCACATCAATGACAATCAACTAATATATCAAATGTATGAACAAAAAGACTAGCAATTGTGAGTGAATATGTTTTTTTATTTTTATATTTATTTATATTTTTTTATATTTATAAGAACAATTCGCACATTTTGTCAAAATTTTCCCATTCGACCTCAAATATAAGCAAATTCGCAAAGATTCGATTCGAAATCTTGTGATTTGTTATTAAATTAGAAAAACAACCTTTTTCGAATGAAAGTTTTCAAGTTTGAATTCAACCCAATATCAACAAGTTTGTATCTCGTTTAAAAAAGAGTTGTAGCAGCCTGGCCCAACCAGAAATGTATTTTGTCACGCATGAGTCACAGAAGAACCGGGCCTTGACGGCGCGATCCCTCTGTGACTCATGCTTCGCAAAACATCGAGTTTTTGCTGCATGGTATATTCATATTGGAAAATAAAATAAGCAAATGCACATAAATGAAATACCCAATGAAACCAAATGCTGTATATTCCGAATGCTCATACAAACACTTCTACATGGCAGAAAACATGTTTTCTTTACAAAACATGTTTGGGCAACGATTTTCCTGACTGCTGATCACTCGATCTGCCCAACCATATTTCTGATCTCTCGATGATTTTGCAGAGTATTTATAGCTGCGATCGCCAACGTTGACGTTCGAATACGATCATTTATTACACAATCGCTATGCAAGGACAAATAATTCAAATTCATTTGTCAGCTTTTGTGTTGCTTAACACTATAAAGAAAAAATGTATTAGAGAATACGTAGGCATTGCATTGGGGTTCGGGCTGAGCAATCAATAGTGAATCGTTCGTAGGAACAAAGACTAAATTTATCACATTAATGGATCCGAGGTTCTCTTTGCAAATCTGTCTTGAATCTATGCCACATTTATATATCCACCAATTTGCAACATTCAACTTGGCAGATTTGTAAATCGAAATCAAATTATATTACATTTATAAATTGGATGATGTATCTTCGCTTGTTTTTACTATCGATATAATTTTTTGCACCAGCAACACGTGTACCACTGTAGGTACGCGCTTTAGATCCTAACGGATCTCCTACGTGTCGTAAGATGCAACGACTAAAAGGAAACAAAGTTGTGATAGATAGTTTTACCATCTCCCAGGGCATATACCCCTCACTGCCCTTTACCATCGTTGTCCAGTTCAGTAGGGCATTTTCCGCTTAGACTGTAGTTGCTAGTACTGAATCTTGTATGGCTCTTTGATATTCAGTGGCCCTTTGGTAGATCCTTTTGGGCACTGCTTCTGGACTTGCTCAATGTAAACTTATAAAATTACACGTCCTTTCTCTGTTTACTTAATTACTTATCCCGATGGTCTCGAACTTAGGTAAGGTCACGGGAAAAATCAGCCTGTTATTGATACTTCTCAATTGTAATTAAATAACATATCGCGTATTACTAAATATATTTCAATAACACATACCTATGGGAACAAGGCATATGTTATCAAAAGCTTATGTAATATGAATTTCAATGAGATTCCTATAAAATTCCAATTTCAAATATCCTTATCTTACGCACACAATATATTGTCGTCGGTTATGTAATGTCTAATTTTCTGTAAATTTTTTCTCTAACACTTGAACTCGATTGACTCAGGAGTGTATGTGTCAACTTTCATTTTTATAGCATGATCTTCCTTAAGCCCGAAATAAATACTTGCATGTAGGTTGCGTTCAGGTTTGTTGTACTATAGCCTTGCGTTCCACGCTAGTAAAACGGTTCTCCACGTTTTCCGACGCAGATGAACGTACACCAGGCCAAGACGAAATTCGGTACGGTACGATTGGATTTTCCGGTACGATTCATTTTTCAATTTTCGTACTTGGTACGGTACGGTACGAAGTTCGATATTTATTTCGTACCGTACCGTACTCTTTTTCGTACCTTCGCATTACACTTTATTCTTCTCAAATGGATTTAAAAAAATTCATTCGACATCTATGCCGTTTCATAACGGGCCGCTGATAATATAAATTCTGTCTATTAAAGAATTTTTTTAAACTAAAGGGCAATTTTAAAATGATATAAAGCGGCGAAGGTATGGCAATAAAAAAAATGCAACTGATTAACTTGAACTGATTAAATGAGTTAGGTCGTTTATCAGTTTTACTGTAGTGGCGTGATTGCGTGGAAATACATGTAGGCCGCTGATTTAAGAAGTCACAATCTGAACCCATTTTCATAACGAAAGTTGTGATAGCTAAATTTAAATGGAAAAGATAAGCAACATTTATAATACCAAAAAACACGGTGTAGTTTCTAAATATATCGTTAGCATCGTCGACGCGCTTTGGCCTGTTTTTATTTCAAATTCACAATGGCGTAGGAAGCAGGGCCCGAATATATCAATTTCTATGACGGACTCGGAAAAAAAATTAGGGGAGGGCACATTTTTTCCAACACAGGCTTTCAAATTAAAAAAAGATTAGCGTGCCGAGTTCGCATGATTTTTTTTTTGAGGACGAAACAAAAATATATATTTTAAGAGCGAAGAGCCGGGGGTGCGCGACAATTTTTTGAAAATTAAATTAAAACCTCTCACCCCAATGCCACTTAGTTAACCAGTAACCACCATTATTACGTTTTGTTCGCACTCTGACACGTAGAAGTATATTATCAGAGCGGAAACTTCAGTATATAATGATATATTTAGACTGTTTTGAGTTGAATGTTATCTGATGCTCATCTCAATCAGTAATTATATTGTAGCATATATTATATTAAATGCACTTGAATTTGGCGAAATTCAATGCTTTTTCAAATGGTAACATGGCAAATTTATGATATTCTAAATTATATTACATTGTCACGATTATAACGCGTGGCTAATTAAAAACAAGTACGAACGAAAATCCTTCTGGGCAAGTTTTGGCCAATTCAAAATGACCGTATAACTTGTTTGATGAGGGCATAGAGGACAGAGCTACGAATGGGCGTGCAGTAAGAATTAATGGCCCTTGGCCATCTGGCCAGGCGATTTTACTTTCATAATGGATTTGTATCAACTATAATAATATCTCAATAAATATGTTAAAATACTCTTTACCCTACAATATTTTGTTAAAAACAGCGAAGTCACAATATAGAGAACGAGGCATGTCGGAAATACGTCTGACCGGTATGAAAAAATAAATAGCATTATTCCATAATCTGAAGATAACTTAAATTGCACCCGAAATACC
Organism: Styela plicata; assembly: GCA_963675895.2. NCBI lineage: Eukaryota > Metazoa > Chordata > Ascidiacea > Stolidobranchia > Styelidae > Styela > Styela plicata. The sequence goes on from OZ023152.1 coordinate 8,520,050, forward strand.
AGATACAAAAATGCACAAAGAGAAGGTTCTTGTATCCATGTCTTCGAATAAGACTGTATGAGGCCCGCGTATGGTGTACAGCGGACATTCTTTCGTCGTGAGAGAATTATCGCTTCATGCAAGATTTTTTCGCACAGACAGTGCTCATCTCACCACTATTTATCAACTCCGGTCTACCATTCTCATATTAGGCACATTCTATATATAAATAGGAACAATGGTATTTGGGGGAGGCATAAGCATATGTCCCCCACCAGTTACGCCTATGTTTTACTGTCCTGGATTTTAAACCAGATAGCTTAAAACTGCATCACTTTGATCTAAAATGTTTCTTGCGGTGGCCAGATTTTACAAATAGGGCTGTTTTGGACATTAGGAGTTGGTACGGTACGAAATTGCTGCCCAGCAAACCGTACCTGTTTTCGTACTGGTACGAAATTTAGTACGATAAATGAAAAATATTATCCGAACTTAATTTTGTACTGGTACGAAGTTCGGTACGATGTACGAAAAAAATAATATCGTACGGTACGGTACGGAAAATTATCGAAAGGTACAGTACGAAGTTCGGTACGGAATTATTTTGCTGGTTCGAAGTACGATAAAAAATTCGTACCGTACCGTACTTCACCCTTGCAATGATCACACGTATGGCTGTTTTGGCTTGGTAAATATTATATATCTAGAAAAACGCAATCTACACACGCTTGTATTCCCAGTTAGAGAAGTTCTGCATAACATGTTCTGTAATGCACGAGACATTGAACGCTCCGTCAAGTCGCGATTCATCTATTGTGCGTGCTTGATAAAATTTCTTCACGATTGTTTCACGACGTTGACTGCGAAATAATGTTAGCACAACCGTTGTCTAATCTCTCAAGAATAAGGCGATTATGCAGCAACATGTCTATTTTTGTCATCCTTTTATGTGGTAATATATTATGAATTGTGAAGAAGTTGACTTATCCTTCTCAAAAGTAGTATTGTCATTTCAGTTGTAAAGAAAGCTACGTAAAACATAATTTCAAACTCAAATATCATGCATAACTCGAATAATAGATTAGTACAAATCAAATTTTTCATCAGAATGCTAATTCAACTGGACAAGTGTAATGTCAGTCCTTTAGTTCGCACCATTTTAAATCGATTCGAAGCGCAGATTATTCGAATGATTCGGGCATCGAACATAGCACATAAACTCCAGATTGGGCTAAATTGCAACGTTTTGAAATATTTTTTTAAATTTGCAATGTTTTATAAAATTTTGTTTTTCGTGGAGAATTAACGATTATAAAGTGAAATAGATATATATATATATACCAGTTACATTAGCCTATAAATTGGGGTAAAATCATGGAAACAGCTTTTTATCCGGATTTTATCCTATTCGAAAAAATTAAAAATTACGAACAATTCCATTTTGTCAACCCTATATCTGAAAAGCAGGATTTAAGACGGGCTAGTCAATTGGACGATGTAGAACAACTAGAGGTCTCTAGAAGACACAATACAAATGCATTAATCTTATCATGGATGAAGAATACGTCCTACTGTATGTCAAGGTATCAAATACGTATATTGTTGACGTCCTTGGCTTGTGTAATGGAAACTTACGCAAAAGTACACGTCGATCAAGTAACTTTCTTCTAGAGAATTCAACACTAGTATTCCAGTGAATCAATTTTTGCAAAACTGGGATTCACAAAAACATTTCAATCAGGCACTTACACAATGATCCACAGCCTCGCCCTTCTAAACGCTCCTATTTTACGAAAAATTGAGGTGGTGACCCTGAGTGCTTTAAATTCAACACTGGATTAATTGATTCGTTTTTTGAGACACGCTTTTAGAACCGTTGTCACGTTAAGATAAAGACACCGCTGTTGTCGGCGCAACAATGGCGTGCAACAATTTCGACTATTTAGCATCTTGAAATGCAAATGCCATAATACAGATAAAAAAGTCTTTTGGTAAAATATAATCGAGACCAAAATCATGTCATTTCAAAAAATGACATTTCAGGATATACTGAATATTTGTATGCTTCACTTCAGTTACTCTACGTTATCTTTTGTTAAATCTGACCTGCTGATGGATGATACCACCGAGGTGCGGTCCATCAGTCGTCCAGTGTTGACGCAAATAAATTTTTGGTTGGGTGATAACAATGGCTCGTGTCAATAAATATCTTTTAGAGATGAAATCCTGTAATCTTCCTTCATTCCCGCAGCTACGTAGCTCTCTGCACACCAGTGGTTTCAGGAGACTTTTATGCATGATATGTCCCGTGACGCCTTGCTTAAAGCGAATTTCGAAATTGTGAATTTTTAATATCTCTGTTATTCTGAAACAACATTGCACAAGAAGATTTAACGTTTTTTTAATGTATAAATTGTATAATTTTGTATCAGTGGTAAACGAACGTGACAAAATTGTGACTTGTGCTAACATTTAAAGACGTACTCTCAGATCGATTTTCGAATCATATCATTTCAAATTGAACTTTAACGAATTGCCATCTATTTAAAAACCATGAAAAATTATCAATGAATGGCTTACTTCCTAACCAAATTGCAAAATGTGAAATTTCAACATATTAGAGGAGAATTATGCATGACAATTCGGTTGAACCTAACCGAACGACGAAAAAGTATTCCTATCATATGTATATGTAACCGAATTTTTTCGGACATTGGATTCAACAGTAGCATCTCTATCCGTGAACAATTACCCAATGAAAATGACATCATGTTGTCAAAGACTTGAAAGGCACCAAATTTCTTTCGCGAGGAAGTTGGCTCAAGTTCTTTCTGATAAATACTGCTGTCGAGTCATACCAAATCATATCTTGAATCTAAACGCGGCTTCCCTGGTGGCGATATTTGAGAGAAAGTTACTTTTATGAAATACTTCGTGGTTCGGACTGTAGTCACACTCAATCAAGTTGTGTATGGGAATAGCTGGTTGCCGTTTAGTACATTAACATTCTTTAGCGAGTTTACTTGGAATGATTGACTCACAATATTTCCTCTAGCAATGCGATGAAAGTTAGATTTTTGTATCGTGCTGGTCACTGTCTTTCTCCTGAAGTGATACACCCGTCCTTATAAGTTACCAATTCGCTGATTACTATAAGCGATAAGTACTATGGCAGCTGGAGTGTAACATCAGAGCCTATGCTTCTGCTTTGTTGCTTAACTTGCTTGAGCTTTGCTTCATTCTCTCTATATTCGGGTGAAAAAAATATTTTGTCAATAATAGGGGGTGATGTTAGTGACCGATCAGTGACCGATACTTGGTCAAGGGATGATATTGGGATAAAACTTTGTATGAATTAATTCGAAACTTTTTTCTACGTAATCATTATCTTCTATCATTTACTTACATCGTAAGCAATGGTCAAGGAATCAAATTGCCAATTATGTAATTCAAAATAACCACGTTTTAAAATCTTTTATACAAAATATTAGGCTTTTATAACATTATAAATAACTTTCACGAAGTGACTAGTCACAAACTTACGGATGTTTCTTATAGTGGGCGCGAGGAGTCACTGTTGACACAACAATCACTATCAAACAATAATCGACTAAAATACCACACATTGTTTTTATTTCATAGACTGTAGACCTTCATAGACCTGGGCATAAACTGTAACAAAAAATGCAAAAAAATCACTGGTCTTTGACAGATCGGCGTTTTTTAGCTTTTGAAATATGCAGATACTGCAAATTACCAGTACAATTACTATGCATTTGTTACATTGTATAACACCCATTCAGCTTAAGAAGCGTAAGTCTCGTTTCTATTAAGTTTCTATTTACGCGGGAAGATTTATGAACAATAATCGAAATTATAAATAATACGTTATGCCGTAGACTGTAGAATAACTCTACATCAGCAATATGGAAAATTCTTATATCACACAACCATCCAACAGCAGGGTTGAGCATTCTTTGGACTATCGTTATAATAGCAATAATGAATCTTTGGACGAAACAAACACAGAAGATCAAATTTATGAGAATGTACCGCGCATTAAAACACGTCAAACCGTTCCTCAAGGTAAGGTACATTTCACCCACTAGATAAGATTGGATACTATTTATTTGTGGCCTATAAACCTTGGTTTTGTAGCTTATTATTAATACAAGCATCAAAGAGTAACGCAGAACTTGGAAAATGGAATAGAAAAACAAGGCGAAATCTTCGCATTGTGACCTTTTTGTTTGGGGTTATTCAAACTACAATTCAGGTGAATTTGTGTGAGTTATTGTTGGGGGTTTAAAAGCGGTAGTTAAGCGAGAGCTGCGGGGAAGCAGATGATAAGGCTCGTGATTATTATTATTATTATTTTTAATTTGCTCATCCTAAAGTAAATAAACTTGTTTTAAACATTAACTGCGTGCATATGATAATTTAATATTTTTTGCTTTGAATTGTCAACTACCACCAAATTTCTGAAAATAAGATTTAGCCCTTTCAGGTTACTGGGAAAGTGCTACTCCGAACAATTTAAAATATGAGTCAATCCTACTCCATATTGTCCAAGTCTATAAATTTAGGACGTAATACTGCAAATTTTTCCTGTCTTGAAACTAAAAAATCCTTGAAATATCGCGGTGAGAATATTACGATAACCAGATTGACAGAATCATGTTTACTTAGGGCGTCCAAAATTTCTTCATCGTAGATCTAACTTAACCGCGATAACTACTATAGAGTTTGGTGGTCCATAGTTCAAATAATTTCTATGAATTGTTAAATTCTAGATTAGTGAGACGTCAAACATTTCCGATAAGCCAGAGCCAAATTAAAGTCATATCTTTTCACCATAACCACAATCACCTGTGTAATAAGGCAAATAGAAAAGAGTTACGGTGAAATGATGAAATCTCGGAGTCTCATTGACCTTGTTTTTTACTGTCATTGGATATGGTTATAAGTAATAGAAGTATATATTTTCAGGGGAAAACCTTCTCAACCAACGTAATGCTAATTTGGAGAAGAAACTTACCCTGATAGTGATCATGTTATTTGTAGTTTTTCTCATCAACCTTACTTTAGCAATATGTGGAATAATTCTTGTTCAACAGGTATTGATTTTTATCTCCTTGTCTATTGTCTTAGCCTTATTGTCTTATTTTTGTATCGAAGTATTAAAGTTTGCTCGCTCTATGAAAGACTGGAAGCGCCGAAGAGAAACCAACTGACAGTCACTAATGGTAAAGAGTTACTACAAAATATAAAAACTGATCCACTATTATAACGTGCAGTTGGTGTTATTTGTGTTGGGCAATGGAAAAACGATCTTCCATTTCTTTGATTACTAGTGATGGAAATAGTGGATGGAAAGTATTACTCTGTTGTTTGGCTACAATTAAGGTATTTTTAATAAATTTCACGGTTAAAATTTTTAAATAGTCCATCTTGAAAGCTTTTTTTCATAATAAAAATATGATTTACGTCACTTTTTTTTTAACCAGCTACCTAGTGGTAAAAAAGGTAAATTTTCCTATTTTACAGAGTGAATTTACACTAGGTTTAATATAAAACAAAAAACTCGCTAAAAACTATTGGTTGAAGCCGTAAATCGGAATATAAATTTTGAAATTGGAATATTTTCACAGAATAGCAAGAAGCTCTTTGATATGACTGAAGGTAAATATTGCTTTCTTAGTTATATCTATATCCGAAAATTATTTTATAAACTGTTGCTATTTATTTTGAATTTACTGAACAATTAACGTGGGTAAGTGAGCGACTCAGTTTCTTATTACAAAATGAATATAAATATTTATAATATACCATACAATTTCTAACACAATGTTTCAATTCAGCACAAGCATTGTTATTTTTAGATGCGAATGAATACAAGGCTCAGTTACAACTGCTCAAAGAAAATTATACTCGTAAGTTCTCGATCAACGAATAAATTTATTTTATAATGGTATTTCAAAGTTAAGAAAGAAATGGTAAACTTCAGTTTTCAACCAGAGGTTGAGAAATTACCTTACCACTATAGTGCAAAGAAATGTCTGGCGGACAAAGTCTATATCAGTGCACCCTTAATCCCCTTAAGGCGACACATAAGTGTCCCGTGCAGATTTCAAACTTGTGTGTACCACATAGCTAGCGGTACGTATTGAAATATATTTCTGAAAAAACTGATATTTTAGAAAAGTGCTACCTCATTAATAAAATAAAACGAACTCCAACCCAATCAAAAATTTATGTTGAGTGGGAGAGGAGAGAGTTTTTTAGATTGTTTTTCTTCATTTATCATGATTTAAACGTTTCATACTGATTTATTGAACAGTTCATGTCGATTGGTTGGAAGAAGACATATTCCTGATAAAGCAACGGGCGACTATAACCGAAACAATGAACAAAAATGCATTTTCGAACATCCATGAAGGTTTGAATTGAATTGCCTATTCGTTTTTTAAAAAATGTGAACCATTTGATCGCTTATATCCAACATAACACCCAACGCAAGGTGGATTTGAGCCTTACCGACTGAGCCACGAGGCCGCGAGGCTGTCAAGCTGCACGTAACTGGTAGGCGCGACTCCAAGCGTGTTGCCCGCACACGAACTAGTGAGCTAACCAGAAAAAACAAAGAACTTTTGACTCGATACTTCAGAACTTTTTAGAAGAATGTACTTGTGTGAGACAATATTCGCCTTATGATAAGACTAAAACAATAGAGTTGAAAGAGCGTTAAATTCATCGATTTTGAAAATATTAGATCGCCTCAGCACGACCCGCTTTATAGTCCTTCGCCACCCATGTTTGGTTGAATACCATTTTTAGAAATCTGTTTCCCGCTTCAAAATTTCTTAATATTCCTCTGAGCAAAACACTGAAATCCAAATACATATTTGCAGCTAGCCAAGTGATGTCTCACTGACAACACTCTATGTTACGATAAGTTCTGATAAAAATTTGGGCCGTCACGGAAAGGAATTACTGCCATGTTATCCATAAATAATCTATTGATACACAGTTTTAACATCCACAAAAGTGAATAAATTATTTTAAAAACAGAGTATGGATAGAATCTGTGGAACGCACAATTATTTTCACCATGATAAAATTATCTATTTATTTTTCTCCGAAGGTATCTCAAACCTCAATACCAGTGATATTTTGCTTCTTGAAATGGTGAATTTAGCAAACATTTCGACCAGAAGTTTACAACAGAAAATGCAGTTGTTGACGGAACCACAAAGTACGTTATAGACATAGTTTAACTTTCACCTTGGCCAAAAGTACATTTTGTGACCTACATACTTCAACTTCAGGCATGTCACCAGCCAACACGATACTAAATAATCAAAGTTGGGTCAAAGTCGAGATTTTTACTATGTTTTTCTCGCATTCAGTTTCATGGCTCTGGCCTAAAAAACAAAATACTTGTCATAAGTCACCCTTTGTATTGTAAAATGCATTAGCGTTGTGGTGAATTTAAAAAAAAGCATAAACGAATGTGAAACAGTAGCGTAAAGCAATATTCGATGTTGTGATTGAATTAAACACATCAAGATTTTTTGCGATAAAATCAAGTCATGTGTTTGATATTGTAAATTATAAAGTTTGTTGCTGAAATTTAAATTTATATATTGGGAAAGAACAAAACATCTTCTCCTCGGCCGATGAAAAACCAATGAAATTTAAATTTTACAAAATAGGGAAAATAAATTACGCAAAAATATTCACATCTCTACATTGATTATATTTAAGATTGAAATAATTCTGTATATGTACTCTTCAGTTTTGTATAATGTTTGATATCTATAAGGGTGTTATATAGAATATTTAATTGATGATAAATTATATCAATCACCGGTGCATATATTTGTTGCTTCACTACCCTTATTACAATATAGCTCAATCCAAAATTTCATCTTTCCGAGCATGAGCCACAGATGGGCAATGTCCAATTGATACGATCCATCTGAAACTTATACTTAATAAGGTCTAAATATTTTTGACTGGGAATGCACGTATTTTCAAGTCAAAATATTTTGTGTTGTTATGACACCAGGGTTTGATCACACAGATAAATTCATTTTTTACGACACATCATTCAGACATAATTTTGCAGTCATAGGATTGTGTAATATATCACAGGTGTCTTTAGGCAAAGTACATACCTGTTTTTAGACTTTTTGCGGCTCAGAGGAGGACACGATCTACGGTCTGGACGTGTGGAAATTTTCTACAATGGAATATGGGGAACTATATGTGATGATAAATGGAGTATAGAAGATGCAAATGTTGTCTGTCGTATGCTTGGATTTGGTGATGCTCGTGAATTTCCGCATAGAGCATATTACGGACAAGGGAGTGGACAGATATGGTTGGATGATGTCGAATGCACTGGATCCGAGATCAGCATCATGTTATGTTCACATGCAGGATGGGGAATTCATAACTGTGGACATAGTGAAGATGCATCTGTTACTTGTTCTTGAACAAATCAAAACCACTGTTGTAAATTCTATCATAAACGACGCATTACACCTCTGCTTGTTAAGGCTTTATTCTACTTAAAATTAAGCACTAAATAAAAGATAAACACAAAGAGTAACATTAACGAGTCCAAACAAAACCACATCTTTAGTGCTAAGAGATCGAACGCTGAATGAGAAGTGTTGATTGATATCGTCGCTTCTTCTGAACGTTGGTAATCAGCAACTCGCAATCATTACAAATTAGAACCAACAATGCTTTATCTCGACTTCAACAACAATCGGGTATCAGCAAACAAATTATCACATTCTTCCTCCCTTAAAAATTAAAAGGACTCGTAAGTTAAGCGGTCTGGAGGATTACGTTGCCGTGTAGAACGGCGCAATGGCTCCGGCTCTGTTACACAATCGGGCACGTTTAGTTTCACTGGTTCAGGAGATTCGAACTTTGTGTTACCGTTTTCTTCCTGCTTTTCAATTGGATTCTGTTCAATTATTGAACCTGCTTCGTATCCACACTTCGAATCGCCACCTGAAAAATTAGACACATTTTGAAGCAAATTAGTAGAATCCAAAGGAGCTAAGTGTTTAGTGGAGACTGTATCAAGTCTTCCATCAGGGAATTTGATGTGAGCATATTGAGGGTTTGCTTGTAGTAATTCAACCTCATCCACGAAAGGCTCAAATTTGGAATTACGAACATGCCGTTTCAACAACACTTGCCCTGGAGTGGATAGCCAAGACGGAATGGACGTTCCACTGGCGGATCGTCGTTGAAATGAAAACAATCGCTCATGTGGCGTAGTGTTGATGGCGATACATAATAAAGACCTTATAGAGTGAAGGGCGTCATCTAGTACATCTTGCCATCGATTTACTTTGAAATTTCTGGATCTTAACGCTAGCGTGACGGCTTTCCAAATTGTGCCATTTAGTCTTTCGACCTGCCCATTACCTGCAGGATTATAACTTGTAGTCCTGCTGGTTGCTATTCCTCTGTCCGCTAGGAACTTCTTCAGGTCCATGCTCATAAACCCCATGCCCCTATCGGAATGAATAAAAGAAGCCGTACCAAACATAGAAAACAGGGAAATTAAACATTTAATGATGGTTTGCGTGCTCACGTCTTTACAGGGAAACGCGAATGGAAATCTCGAGTACTCGTCGCAAACAGTCAAAATATACTTATTATGATTTACAGAAGGTAGCGGACCTTTGAAGTCCAGACTAAGTCGTTCAAACGGCTGCGTTGCCTTAATCAGGTGAACACTGTCAGGTTTGTGATATCGTGGCTTACATTCGGCGCAAATCTTGCAAGAATTCGTAACTCGTTTGATATCCTCAACAGAAAAAGGCAGATTTCGAACTCTAACAAAGTGCGCCATTCTGGAAATTCCGGGATGACAAAGAGCGTTGTGAAGTTCGTACAGATTATTCACAGACATATTGAAACACTTGATTCGGGACAATGCATCAGCTGCTACGTTCTCCTTCCCTATTCTATATACTATGTCAAAATCATATGTCAGAAGTTCCATTCGCCAGCGCAATATCTTATCATTTTTAATCTTACTCTTATGCTTCACGTCAAACATGAATGCAACAGATCGTTGATCAGTTACCAAGGTAAAATGTTTTCCGGTTAAAAAGTGTTTCCAGCGGCGTACCGCTTCAACTACAGCAGCTGCTTCCTTTTCTACCGCCGCATGTTTATGTTCAGAAACCCCGTAGAGATCTTGAAAAGAAAGCGACTGGTCGTCCATTTTGGTTCAAAGTAGCTGCAAGAGCCGATTCTGAAGCATCAGTTTCAACAGTGAAAGGGATCTTATCATTCACTGCACAAATTACCGAATTTTCAATTTCCACTTTCAGGGCATTGAAAGCGCTTAATGCTACGCCTCGCAATGGGAAATCGGTGTTCTTCACAATCGGCTGAATTTTATTTGAGAACTCGCTTATCCATTGCGAATAATATGAAAACAAGCCAATCACACGCTTTTGCTCTTTCATGTTTACTGGCGGCGGCATTTCACGGAGTGGTTGTAAGCGATCCGGATCCGGCTTTATATTGCCACCGGAAACAACACAACCGAGTATTTTGAGTTCATCGGTAGAGAACACACATTTGTCTTTATTGTAAGTAAGATTCTTATTTTTAGCTGCATCTAAGAAGCGATTTAAATTAATATCATGATGCTCTTGATCTCTACCGCAAATGGTTACATTATCTAGATACGCAAAAGTGTCGTCCAGCGATTCTTCTTCAATGAAATCATTCATCACTTTTTGAAATATAGCTACTCCGTTAGTTACTCCAAAGGGAAGGCGGCAAAATTGGTATAAACGATGATTCGCTTCAAAAGCCGTAAACTTTTTATCGTCCTCTCTAAGGGGGAGCTGATGGTAGGCACTTTTTAAATCAATAGTGCTGAAAATGCTATATTGAGCTATTTTATTGACAGTTTCATCTATACGAGGCAAAGGATATGCATTCAATTGCGTAAATCTGTTGATCGTCTGAGAATAGTCGATGACTAAACGTTTCTTGTGTCGATCATTCTTTGTCACTACAACTTGGGCACGCCATGGTGATTCGCCGGGTTCTATGATACCATCGGACAAGAGTCTGTCTATTTCAGAAGCAATGAATTTACGATCTTCCTCGCTATACCGCCGGGACTTCGTTGCGATTGGTCGACAGTCAGTAGTTAAATGTCGAAACAAGTGCGGGGGGGTGACATTTTGAGCGAAGTAAGTGAGCAAATAGTTAATGGCGGATTCCTCCCGCCGTAGTTGATCGTCAAACTTTCGTGTTTGCGTTGCCAATCCTGGCCTAAGATAACATTGGCGCATAAGTTTGGCAAAACGTACAATTTCACGTCGGAGTACAGTCTATCATTCAATGACACATCGCAGACACAATAAACCCACCATTCTAGATGTACAAGAAGAAGAAGCCATTGTAACATTTTCATGAGTGGGGAATATTTTCAATTCGCACTTCCTTGCAAAATCGGGATGTATAAAATTATCCGTACTACCAGAATCTACTAGAGCTTTGACGGTATGTCCTTTCATAACTACTCCAACACAAGACTTTGATAGTCCAATCAAAACATTCGCTTTCATGGCAGTTACAGCCGAGTACATGGTTGAAGACAAATTTCCATCATTCGTGGTACGATGAGATTTACATACCCTCTGGTAATGCCCTATTTTATGACATTTGCTACAATTCACAGACCGTGCTGGGCATCTATTACGAGGGTGCCATGTATAACCGCAAAAGTAGCACTTTCGTTGGGAACGAGTTTGGGCTACTGTATGTATCTCATCTCTATCTAGATCGGTACATTCGATTTGTTTGTCTGGGAGAGCCATAGCTGCCTGTGCATATGACAGAGAATTATAAGAATCTGAACTCTTTTGCGCCGCATCTAACGCTCTAGCATTTTCAAAAGCACTTTGCAAATCTAGAGTTTTATTTTCCAACAATCGTTGACGAATATTACTTGACATCAACCCGCTAATGAATGCATCGCGAACCGCTTCATCGCGATATTCAGCGGCAGTAACCGATTTGAAATTACAATCTTTACTCAGATTTTTCAAAACTTGCAAGAATTCATCTAAACTTTCACCACCTTGTTGTTTACGCGTCGCTAGAGAATGTCTGGCAAAAATTTCATTTGGAGTTTTCACATACACAGTCTTCAGTATTTCTATGGCGTTATCGTACGAAGTAGCTTCTGAAATAATATCATACACATCCGAAGAAATATAATTCGTAAGTACCTGAAGCTTGTCCGTCTCTTCATTCAACTTTGAAAGAAAATTCTGGAAAGTTTTGAGCCAATGTCTCCATCGCTTCGCAGCATCTTTTTCACTCGATGAAACATCAAACCGTTCGGGCTTTAGTATTCGGTCCATCATCAAATTTAAGTAGAATAAATTGTTGTAAATTCTATCATAAACGACGCATTACACCTCTGCTTGTTAAGGCTTTATTCTACTTAAAATTAAGCACTAAATAAAAGATAAACACAAAGAGTAACATTAACGAGTCCAAACAAAACCACATCTTTAGTGCTACGAGATCGAACGCTGAATGAGAAGTGTTGATTGATATCGTCGCTTCTTCTGAACGTTGGTAATCAGCAACTCGCAATCATTACAAATTAGAACCAACAATGCTTTATCTCGACTTCAACAACAATCGGGTATCAGCAAACAAATTATCACAACCACCGCAATCAGAAATTTTATTTTGTCATGCCTAAGCCACATATGGGCCACGCTTTAGCAGTGCGATCCATCACCGACTTATTTCGACAAACGTTTACTGAGTGAGACTCACTACACACTTAAATATTTGTCTCCAAAATTAAGTTTGGATGAATATACTTATAGAAGTAGTGAAGGTCATCACAGTTTGTCATATTTTTATATAAAATGCATTTTTTATTTTATACTATGCATTAATTAATTTTGCACATCTTTAATTTAAATTCATACTGAGCAATGTCTGAAGCAACTCGCAACCACCGAAAAAACCCAACCAACACTACTGATACAGTAGACCGGTAGACAGCTAATTATCGACTTTTGGCAGAGCAACGATCGACCAAAAAGTCGGCGATTGATCTGCTACATAGCGGTTCAGTTTTGTTTGGGATGTTTTCCGCATGAATGTGTTTCTTCATTTTTTTTTAATGACTTTTGTGTATAACCTAAGTGAATATAATGTAAGTGAACTTGAATTTTTACGAATATTATTCAAATATTTCCTTAATTTATATATTGAATATTATGCAATTGCAATTGTAAAAAGGCTTTGATGAAGGTAATTTACTGCACTGTAATTGAAATGCAGTAAAATCGCTGTTCTTTGAGAATAATTTTGATTTGCGATTTGTTTGTTGCCATCTATCAATGATCGATGCTTAATAACCTATGTATAGAAACATATTGAGATAAAAACCAAACTCACGAAGGACTGTAAAATAGTTTTCAAATAGTTGTTTATTTTAATATTTTTTCATAACTTCAATTCAAGGTATTAAAGTAGTCTTCGCGACGGTTCTTCAACCTATGTAGTAAAATATTTGAATGGTTTATTACGATACACAAACCTATTTCTCAAGGCTATTGACAACATTACTTTGTGGCAAGCTACTAAAAAACTTTTGAATGTATATTTATTGCATTTAATAAAGTTTGGAAGCCGCTAATATTTCAAAATTCGATCACATAAGTTATATATACATATATTTACCACCTTATTTATTTAACTATATCTTTATCTAGCCTCTTGACCCAGGTGCTCAGTGAATTTTCCAAAGTAAACAGTACAAAATTACGTAAGGTTAATCATATTATCAAGATAATTTGCGTGTTTATACTGTCGACATAAAATTAAGAGTTATATTTGCTAAATCAGATACATGACAAGATGAGATAGCGGCATGGAATTAGAGAAAGGTCAATATCACATTTGGCGCTATTAAAATATTACTTAAAATATTAAAATAATAAAGTTTTATATCAATCTTTCTACCGTACACGTACAAAGTCATTGTACTTTTTGTGATTAACATAATTGAGAGACGGACAACCTGAACGACAGAACGCAATGTTGGTTCTAGAATTCCAAAATTGTACAATACCTGTGAAACACGCAAAACTCGCTAAAATAGAAAAAGGACACAGCTTAGGACACACCTATTAAAAATCCAAGCAATTACATTTGCAATAGTGGAAAAATAGCTTCACGCCTTGTTTTCACCATAAACGTGCAGTTGGCATTTGTATTTGCAGAAATCACAATATTGGCTATTAGCATTGCCATCTTGCTCACAATTGGTCGAAACTTGTACCGTCGATTAAGCCAGATGAGATAGCACTTCTGCTCCATACATTGGCTTTAGTTTTTTTCATCTGAATGGACTCTGAGCAAGGCCAATATATTTATGGTAAGTTTTTTGTGGCTCAGTAGGTGATTTTATACTTTATGTCAACTCTTCGAAGCTTCGAATAATTTCTTTAAGGCGCTGTTCCGAACTTTGGTTAGTGCGAGATCAATCCAAAAAATAGAAATAGTTCGTGTTTTGTCATTGAGCAGTTCGGTCAAATATTTGTAATAATTGAGACACAGTATTAGCGACATGTCGAAACATTCTGGATCAACCAGTGGGAAAGTTAATCCGGTTTTCGACCATAATATCAATGTTCGATCAGAGAAGCAGATAAATAACAACAAAAAAGATTGTAAAATTGCAGTGGAAATGGAATCACCACAAGTCATTACTCAAGATAAAATGGTGTAATCATGATTATATTGAATGGCGATTGATCTTTTGCAAAGCATGAGTCAGTGATGGATCGCGTCGACGAGCTCGCTTATCCACGCCCACCGCTCAACCCAGGGTGTAATAACTTGGGTAGGCTAAGCCGAACAGGAAAAGATCATATCTTTCCAGTAATTGTAACCCTGTCCGCCTATAAGTGGCCGCTGTTACAGGGCCTTGGACAGGGTGACCCACTCAAAGAAGTGGCTATAAAAAAAAAAAAAAAAATCTTATCTCTCCAGAGAATGACTTAAATTTAACATACTGGCATCGCAGGTTGAACTCTCCGGTTCGAGTCCCGACGAGTTCGGCTCGTGAATCCACGCTCACCACTTAACACTGTGTGTAAAAAGTTGGGTAGGCTGAGCCGAACAAGAAAGACCATTTTTTCAGGCTACCCTAACGCTGTCCGTCTATAATAGATATATTGGTCAGGGTGATCCATTCCAAGGAGTGGCTATAGAAAATAAATATTTATTCGCTGTGGTGGGTGATTTCCCACCAAGCCTCTACTGGGTATTTGTCATTCGAGTGGCCTTTAGTTGGTTACTTTTAGGCGTTGCTTGCGGTCTTGCTCGGAGCGAACTTCTATTGATATGATAAAAAAGTTGGCACAATTGGGAATATTACGTTGACAAAGATTTATTCCTATTAAAATATTTATTCCGTATACAATATTTATTTCATTGATACAAGCTTATAAACTAATTGTAACTCAACATTCCGAAATTTTAATATCTAATAATTTTGTTGCAGAATAGCAAGAATCTCGCTTTTCTCACAGAAGGTAAATATTGTTCTTTTTAATTCTTAAACATCCATATGTTCATCTCATCCTGAGCGACATCATGTTTCGGCTGCTACTGGTAGACAACCATGATTGGTATTGTTAGAACAACAGGGTCTTTCCGGAATTGAGTGAGCCATGCCTGGCTGATTTTGTGATCTTTAACCTGAGCTGAAATGAGATATTTATTTTGTATTCGAAAATTAACATACAATTTTAAAAGATAGCTTACAGTTTGTATATACGTTTTTAATTTCGCTCAAATCTATTGATTTTTAAGGTGCGAATGCATGCAAGATGTAGTTGCAATTACTCACGGAAAATTACACTCGTAAGTACACAATTAATTTGTTTTAATCCTAATGTTTATTTATTCTATACTATAATTGTCAAGATGCCAAAATGATCATTCTATAGTTATATTTTATATCCATACTATCGACAAAATATCAGCCGTGAATCGTCCACAAATATTTACTGAATGAAGTTGAATTTTCATTTTTTACCTCAAAATGTAATGGATTTTTGTCAAAATTGACAGAAATGGATCGTTAAAATATAAAACTCTTTATTCTCAGACATGGTGTATTTAAGCATGTGTATGCAAAAATCAATAATTCGTATCTTTAACAATTTTTAAATTAGTAAAAGTAATTAGTAAATATAGCATATTTATCATTGAATTAGACCGAATTCTAAATGATTCGGTTTTGCCCAGTTCCAGATGAAAGCTCAATCCAAGAGTCTACTTATTAGAGAAATGGTTTATTTTGTTTTCAAGCAAGGGATTGAAAACGTAATGCATCGGTTGTAACCAGCACAAATTTATGGTCATTTTCTGTGTTACTCCATAGATATAACTACATTGGTATAATTATTTTCACACAAGACCTGCTTTGTACTTGCTTTTACACTATTCTTACATAATATTAATAGAGTTTAATAGATTAACAACGATAACATTTGAGATCATTGCAGTATGCATCACACATAAAATTAATGAAGGGATATGGGATAAAATTTTCTGATTTTCGGGTGAAAATAAAATATAAGTATTCGTACTCGAACGTCGAATCTAAGTGCGGCATCCCAAGTGGTCATATTTGTGTACAGTTTGTTGTTGTCATTAACTTTGCTTCGTAGTTCGGACAAATTAAGTCAAATTAGAATAGTTAGTTAGTAGAATAACTCTCCTAAGGGACTTATCATGGATTGATTAAATCACTAATATGCCCATTGAAATTGCGATTAAAGTTGAAACTTTTTACCGTACTCGTCGCTGTCTTTCTCCTGAAGTGATATGCCCGCCTTTAGTCACCAATCGCCGATTATTAGAACCGATTTTTAGCGTTGCTGATGCACTGTGACGTCTAAGTCGACGTTTCTGCTTTGTTGTTCAACTTGTTTGAGCTTGAGAGCAAATACTAACATTGGTATATTTCTTAACATTGGATTAAAAATAATAGTGACTTGCATTTCTATGAGCTTGTACCAATACGAAGGATTTAGACTCCAGGGAAATGACGCATAGAAATATCGAAATGAAAAACAAATAGCTAATATATAATCTGTTACGTTCTTTCGACCAAAATTTGAATAAAAATATTTATTTTGCCAATATAAGCGGTGTCGTTATCCACCAATGACCAATACTTGGCCAAACTTGTTTTCAAAAGAGCATATTGGGATGAAAACTTGGTTCGTGAATGACTTGCAAGTAAATACTTTTTCAGTAATTATATATTTCGAAAAATCAAAACTGCATTGTTGGTGAGATCAATGCTTAGTATGAGCTGTCGATGGACCGGTGAAGAGTCGATTTTTTTAACTTTATTTCAATATCACCGAGTAAAATTACTGTCAAAGAGCAGTGATTTTATTTCATTTTTCGTACAGTGAACGCAAGCGGATTTCCTTGTAGTGGGTGCGTCACTGTTGCCACAACAATCCTAATGAAACAACATCGATCAAATACCACACATTGTTTTTATTTCACCTGTTAGGTAAGCATAACAGCCTTCCAGCTTAAAAAACGTAAAACTCGTTTATATTAAGTTTCTACACATAAAGATTTATGAACAAAAATTGGATATAAACATAAATATTACGTTCTGTCGTAGAATGTAGAATAATTCTACCGTAGTGATATGGAGAATCCTACCATCGCACAATCATCCAACAGCTGTGTTGATCCTTCCTTGGACTATCGCTATGAGAGCAATAATGAAGCTTTTGATGAAACAAGCTCCAAAAATCAAACTTACGAAGATATACCGCCCATCAGAACACTTCAAACCGTTACTCAAGGTAAGGTATATTTCTACTGCGAATAGATGCCACTATGATTGATATTTAAACCTTGGTTTTGGAGTTTAGTATCAATATCAACAGTGAGAAATAACGCAAAACTTGGGGAATGGAATCGACAAACAAGACGAAGTTTGGGTTCATGCGAATTATAATTTAGCTGTATTTTTAACTTCACGTTTTCTGGCTAAAATTCGGCATTCGTTCAGCGGGGAAAATGTTACAAATAATTTCAAGTTGATGCTGGAGTTTTTAAAAGCGGTTTTTAAGCAATGTTTTTAATGTTTAAAATGTTCAGGTAATTTTCTTCGGATGGACAAAAAAGATTCAAAATCATTAAAACCAAAATTCCATAGCAGTATTGTAAATTTTGAACCCTATTTCATAATTTGGTTGCTTCCAGATACTCAAAAAGAGACATATATTTCCACTTTCTAAATTTTCTGATGATTCCGATTTTCTTCGTCTGCTGATAGTGAGACAGAGAAGTACAAAAGAGGAAATTGAAATATTATAGCATGCATTATATATAGATATGTCAACGTAACTTACCAGGTTACCCAATAAATACTTCAGAGTTTAGTTTTCCATATTTAAAATAATTTTTATGAATATTTAAGTCCTAGATTAGTGAAACATTCAATCATTTCCGATAAGCAAAAGTTAAGTCATATCTTTTAACCATAAACATAAGCGCATGTGTAATAAGGCAACTAGAAGAAGAGTTACGGTGAAATGTTGTAATCTCGGAGTTTCATTGACCTTGTTTCTTATTGACGGTGGATATAGTTATTAGTAATAAAAGTATATATTTTCAGGGGAAAACCTTCTCAACCAACGTAATGCTAACTTGGAGAAGAAACTTACCTTGATGGTGGTCGTATTAATTGGAGTTTTTCTCATTAACCTTTCTTTAGCAATATGGGGAATAATTCTTGTTCAACGGGTATTGATTTTTATCTTCTTATCTATTCTCTTAGCAATATTATCTTAATTTTTTCATCGAAGTAATGGAGTTCGCTCTGTGAAAGACTGGAAGCGCCGATGAGAAACCAACTGACAGTCACTAATGGTAAAGAGTTACTACAAAATATAAAAACTGATCCGCTATTATAACGTGCAGTTGGTGTTATTTGTCTTGGGCAATGGAAAAACGATCTTCCATTTCTTTGATTACTAGTGATGACAAGCTTGTTATTTCCTAAACTAGATAAAGTAAAACAAATTCACCACAAAATTAGGTAAAGGTACCTAGGTACCTATATTTAAAACCAACTAAACTAGGTAATTGTTTGGCTACATTTAAGGTATTTTTAATAAATTTGAAGGTTAAAATTTTCAAATATTCCATCCTGATAGTTTTTTTTCATATTGAAAATATGATTTACCTCTCTTTTATAGGCAAATTTTCCTGTTTTACCGAGTGAATTTACACTAGGTTTAAATATAAAACAAAAAACTCGCTAAAACCTGAACCAGGTAAGTTATATATACTTGAAACTAGGTAAAATATTATAAATAAAAAATTATTATCTAAATACCTCAAAAGTTGTTGAACCCGTAAACCGGAATACAAATTTTGAAATGATAATATTTTTTCACAGAATAGCAAGAAGCTCTTTTATATGACTGAAGGTAATTATTGCTTACTTAGTTATATGTATATCAGAAAATTATTTTATGAACAGTTTGACCGTACTTGTAATAATACTTGACAAACCACAAACTATATTTGTGCTTAGGGATTTAGTCGTATACCTTTAGTGTTTAAACCAAATGTCTCATGTCAAAAAAGAAATTGAATTTTGTTTTGATACTGCTTTTTCTTGTTCTGGTTGCAAATGGCACTGCTGATAAATTTGTGATTTGTAAATTGAGATAGAAATACATAAAAAATATAATTGAAGTATTTTATTATGAATTTACTGAACAATTAACGGTAGATGAGAGACTCAGTTTGATATTCCAAAATTAATTCAAAAATTTATAATATTCCGTACAATTTTTAACACAAATTTTCAATTCAGCACAAGCATTGTTATTTTTAGATGCGAATGAATACAAGGCTCAGTTACAACTGCTCAAAGAAAATTATACTCGTAAGTTCTCGATCAACGAATGAATTTATTTTATTATGGTATTTCAAAGTTAAGAAAGAAATGGTAAACTTCAGTTTTCAACCAGAGGTTGAGAAATTACCTTACCACTATAGTGCAAAGAAATGTCTGACGGACAAAGTCTAAATCAGTGCACCCTTAATCCCCTTAAGGCGACACATAAGTGTCCCGTGCAGATTTCAAACTTGTGTGTACCACATAGCTAGCGGTACGTATTGAAATATATTTCTGAAAAAACTGATATTTTAGAAAAGTGCTACCTCATTAATAAAATAAAACGAACTCCAACCCAATCAAAAATTTATGTTGAGCGGGAGAGGAGAGAGTTTTTTAGATTGTTTTCTTCATTCATCATGATTTAAACGTTTCATACTGATTTATTGAACAGTTCATGTCGATTGGTTGAAAGAAGACATATTCCTGATAAAGCAACGGGCGACTATAACCGAAACAATGAACAAAAATGCATTTTCGAACATCCATGAAGGTTTGAATTGAATTGCCTATTCGTTTTTCAAAAAATTTGAACCATTTGATCGCTTATATCCAACATAACACCCAACGCAAGGTGGATTTGAGCCTTACCGACTGAGCCACGAGGCCGCGAGGCTGTCAAGCTGCACGTAACTGGTAGGCGCGACTCCAAGCGTGTTGCCCGCACACGAACTAGTGAGCTAACCAGAAAAAACAAAGAACTTTTGACTCGATACTTCAGAACTTTTTAGAAGAATGTACTTGTGTGAGATAATGTTCGCCTTATGATAAGACTAAAACAATAGAGTTGAAAGAGCGTTAAATTCATCGATTTTGAAAATATTAGATCGCCTCAGCACGACCCGCTTTGTAGTCCTTCGCCACCCATGTTTGGTTGAATACCATTTTTCGAAATCTGTTTCCCGCTTCAAAATTTCTTAATATTCCTCTGAGCAAAACACTGAAATCCAAATACATATTTGCAGCTAGCCAAGTGATGTCCCACTGACAACACTCTATGTTACGATAAGTTCTGATAAAAATTTGGGCCGTCACGGAAAGGAATTACTGCCATGTTATCAATAAATAATCTATTGATACACAGTTTTAACATCCACAAAAGTGAATAAATTATTTTAAAAACAGAGTATGGATAGAATCTTTGGAACGCACAATTATTTTCACCATGATAAAATTATCTATTTATTTTTCTCCGAAGGTATCTCAAACCTCAATACCAGTGATATTTTGCTCCTTGAAATGGTGAATTTAGCAAACATTTCGACCAGAAGTTTACAACAGAAAATGCAGTTGCTGACGGAACCACAAAGTACGTTATAGACATAGTTTAACTTTCACCTTGGCCAAAAGTACATTTTGTGACCTACATACTTCAACTTCAGGCATGTCACCAGCCAACACGATACTAAATAATCAAATTTGGGTCAAAGTCCAGATTTTTACTATGTTTTTCTCGCATTCAGTTTCATGGCTCTGGCCTAAAAAACAAAATACTTGTCATAAGTCACCCTTTGTATTGTAAAATGCATTAGCGTTGTGGTGAATTTAACAAAAAAGCATAAACGAAAGGTGAAACAGTATCGTAAAGCAATATTCGATGTTGTGATTGAATTAAACACATCAAGATTTTATGCGATAAAATCAAGTCATGTGTTTGATATTGTAAATTATAAATTTTGTTGCTGGAATTTAAATTTATATATTGGGAAAGAACAAAACATCTTCTCCTCGGCCGATGAAAAACCAATGAAATTTAAATTTTACAAAATAGGGAAAATAAATTACGCAAAAATATTCACATCTCTACATTGATTATATTTAAGATTGAAATAATTCTGTATATGTACTCTTCAGTTTTGTATAATGTTTGATATCTATAAGGGTGTTATATAGAATATTTAATTGATGATAAATTATATCAATCACCGGTGCATATATTTGTTGCTTCACTACCCTTATTACAATATAGCTCAATCCAAAATTTCATCTTTCCGAGCATGAACCACAGATGGGCAATGTCCAATTGATACGATCCATCTGAAACTTATACTTAATAACGTCTAAATATTTTTGACTGGGAATGCACGTATTTTCAAGTCAAAATATTTTGTGTTGTTATGACACCAGGGTTTGATCACACAGATAAATTCATTTTTTACGACACATCATTCAGACATAATTTTGCAGTCATAGGATTGTGTAATATATCACAGGTGTCTTTAGGCAAAGTACATACCTGTTTTTAGACTTTTTGCGGCTCAGAGGAGGACACGATCTACGGTCTGGACGTGTGGAAATTTTCTACAATGGAATATGGGGAACTATATGTGATGATAAATGGAGTATAGAAGATGCAAATGTTGTCTGTCGTATGCTTGGATTTGGTGATGCTCGTGAATTTCCGCATAGAGCATATTACGGACAAGGAAGTGGACAGATATGGTTGGATGATGTTGAATGCACTGGATCCGAGATCAGCATCATGTTATGTTCACACGCAGGATGGGGAATTCATAACTGTGGACATAGTGAAGATGCATCTGTTACTTGTTCTTGAACAAATCAAAACTACCACAATCAGAAATTTTATTTTGTCATGCCTAAGCCACATATGGGCCACGCTTTAGCAGTGCGATCCATCACCGACTTATTTCGACAAACGTTTACTGAGTGACACTCACTACACACTTAAATATTTGTCCCCAAAATTAAGTTTGGATGAATAAACTTATTGAAGTAGTGAAGGTCATCACAGTTTGTCATATTTATATATAAAATGCATCTTTTATTTTATACTATGCATTAATTAATTTTGCACATCTTTAATTTAAATTCATACTGAGCAAGGTCTGAAGCAAGTCGCAACCACCGAAAAAACCCAACCAACACTACTGATACGGTAGACCGGTAGACAGCTAATTATCGACTTTTGGCAGAGCAACGATCGACCAAAAAGTCGGCGATTGATCTGCTACATAGCGGTTCAGTTTTGTTTGGGATGTTTTCCGCATGAATGTATTTCTCCATTATTTAGTGACTTATGTGTCATATAAGTGATCTTGCATTTTTACGAATATTATTCAAATATTTCTTATAATTTATATATTGAATATTATTCAAATATTTCTTATAATTTATATATTGAATATTATGCAATTGCAATTGTAAAATGGCTTTGATGAAGGTAATTTACTGCACTGTAATTGAAATGCAGTAAAATCGCTGTTCTTTGAGAGTAAGTTTGATTTGTTTGTTGCCATCTATCAATGAACGATGCTTTATAACCTATGTATAGAAACATATTGAGATAAAAACCAAACTCACGAAGGACTGTAAAATAGTTTTCCAATAGTTGTTTATTTTAATATTTTTCATAACTTCAATTCAAGGTATTAAAGTAGTCTTCGCGACGTTTCTTCAACCTATGTAGTAAAATATTTGAATGGTTTATTACGATACACAAACCTATTTCTCAAGGCTATTGACAACATTACTTTGTGGCAAGCTACTAAAAAACTTTTGAATGTATATTTATTGCATTTAATAAATTTTAAAAGTTTGGAAGCCGCTAATATTTCAAAATTCGATCACATAAGTTATATATACATATATTTACCACCTTATTTATTTAACTATATCTTTATATAGCCTCTTGACCCAGGTGCTCAGTGAATTTTCCAAAGTAAACAGTACAAAATTACGTAAGGTTAATCATATTATCAAGATAATTCGCGTGTTTATACTGTCGACATAAAATTAAGAGTTATATTTGCTAAATCAGATACATGACAAGATGAGATAGCGGCATGGAATTAGAGAAGAGTCAATATCACATTTTGCGCTATTAAAATATTACTTAAAATATTAAAATAATAAAGTTTTACATCAATCTTTCTACCGTACACGTACAAAGCCATTGTACTTTTTGTGATTAACATAACTGAGAGACGGACAACCTGAACGACAGAACGCAATGTTGGTTCTAGAATTCCAAAATTGTACAATACCTGTGAAACACGCAAAACTCGCTAAAATAGAAAAAGGACACAGCTTAGGACACACCTATTAAAAATCCAAGCAATTACATTTGCAATAGTGGAAAAATAGCTTCACGCCTTGTTTTCACCATAAACGTGCAGTTGGCATTTGTATTTGCAGAAATCACAATATTGGCTATTAGCATTGCCATCTTGCTCACAATTGGTCGAAACTTGTACCGTCGATTAAGCCAGATGAGATAGCACTTCTGCTCCATACATTGGCTTTAGTTTTTTTCATTTGAATGGACTCTGAGCAAGGCCAATATATTTATGGAAAGTTTTTTGGGGATCAGTAGGTTATTTTATATTTTATGTCAACTCTACGAAACTTCGAATAATTTTTTTAAGGCGCTGTTCCGAACTTTGGTTAGTGCGAGATCAATTTAAAAAATAGAAATAGTTCGTATTTTGTCATTGAGCACTTCGGTCAAATATTTGTAATAATTGAGACACAGTATTAGTGACATGTCGAAACATTCTGGGTCAACCAGTGGGAAAATTAATCCGGTTTTCGACCATAATATCAATGTTCGATCAGAGAAGCAGATAAATAACAACAAAAAAGATTGTAAAAATGCAGTGGAAATGGGATCACCACAAGTCATTACTCAAGGTAAAATGGTGTAATCATGATTTTATGGAATGTCGATGGATCTTTTGCTAAGCATGAGTCAGTGATGGATCGCGTTGACGAGACGCGGTCCATCGGTGGCTTATGCTTGACAAAATGAAATTTTCGATTGGGTATATCTATAGTAGCGCAGACTAATAACAATAGCATCTTATCTCTCCAGAGAATGACTTAAATTTAACATACTGGCATCGCAAGTTCAATATCTCCGGTTCGAGTCCCGGCGAGTTCGGCTCGTGAATCCACTCCCACCACTCAACACTGGGTGTAAAAACTTGGGTAGGCTAAGCCGAACAAGAAAGACCATTTTTTTCAGCTACCCTAACGCAGTCCGTCTTTAATATATATATTAGTCAGGGTGATCCATTCCAAGAAGTGGCTATAAAAAATAAATATTTATTGACTGTGGTGGGTGATTTCCCACCAAGCCTCTACTGAGTATTTAGTCGGTTACTTTTAGGCGTTGCTTTCGGTCTTGCTCGGAGCGAACTTCTATTAATATAAAAAAGTTGACACAATTGGGAAAAAAACGTTGACGAAGATTTATTCCTATTAAAATATTTATTCCGTATACAATAATTATTTCATTGATACAAGCTTATAAACTCATTTTAACTCAACATTCCGTAATTTTAATATTTAATAATTTTGTTGCAGAATAGCAAGAATCTCGCTTTTCTCACAGAAGGTAAATATTGTTCTTTTCTATTCTTAAACATCCATATGTTCATCTCATCCTGAGCGACATCATGTTTCGGATTCGCATCAGCCGTGAATCGTCCACAAATATTTACTGAATGGAGTGGAATTTTCCCTTTTTACCACAAAATGTAATCGATTTTTGTCAAAATTGAAAAAAATCGATTTTATTAGGTCGTTAAAATATAAAACTCTTTATTCTCAGACATGGTGTATTTAAGTCTGTGTATGCAAAAATCAGTAATCCGTATCTTTGACAATTTTTAAGAGTAGATATAGCATATTTATCATTGAATTAGACCGAATTCTAAATGATTCGATTTTGCCCAGTTCCAGATGAAAGCTCAATCCAAGAGTCTACTTAATAGAGAAATGGTTTGTTTTGTTTTCAAGCAAGGGATTGAAAACGTAATGCATCGGTTGTCACCAGCACAAATTTATGGTCATTTTCTGTGTTACTCCATAGATATAACTACATTGGTATAATTATTTTCTCACAAGACCTGCTTTGTACTTGCTTTTACACTATTCTTGCATAATAATAATAGAGTTTAATAGATTAACAACGATAACATTTGAGATCATTGCAGTATGCATCACACATAAAATTAATGAAGGGATATGGGATAAAATTTTCTGATTTTCGGGTGAAAATAAAATATGAGTATTCGTATTCGAACTTTGAATCTAAGTGCGGCATCCCAAGTGGTCATATTTGTGTACAGTTTGTTGTTGTCATTAACTTTGCTTCGTGGTTCGGACAAATTAAGTCAAATTAGAATAGTTAGTAGAATAACTCTCCTAAGGGACTTATCATGGATTGATTAAATCACTAATATGCCCATTGAAATTGCGATTAAAGTTGAAACTTTTTACCGTACTCGTCGCTGTCTTTCTCCTGAAGTGATACGCCCGCCTTTAGTCACCAATCGCCGATTATTAGAACCGATTTTTAGCGTTGCTGATGCACTGTGACGTCTAAGTCGACGTTTCTGCTTTGTTGTTCAACTTGTTTGAGCTTGAGAGCAAATACTAACATTGGTATATTTCTTAACATTGGATAAAAATAAGAGTGACTTGCATTTCTATGAGCTTTTACCTATACGAAAGATTTAGACTCCAAGGAAATGACGCATAGAAATATCGAAATAAAAAACATATAACTAATATATAATCTGTTACGTTCTTTCGACCAAAATTTGAATAAAAATATTTATTTTGCCATCATAAGCGGTGTCGTTATCCACCAATGACCGATACTTGGCCAAACTTGTTTTCAAAAGAGCATATTGGGATGAAAACTTGGTTCGTGAATGACTTGCAAGTAAATACTTTTTCAGTAATTATATATTTCGAAAAATCAAAACTGCATTGTTGGTGAGATCAATGCTTAGTATGAGCTGTCGATGGACCGGTGAAGAGTCGATTTTTTTAACTTTATTTCAATATCACCGAGTAAAATTACTGTCAAAGAGCAGTGATTTTATTTCATTTTTCGTACAGTGAACGCAAGCGGATTTCCTTGTAGTGGGTGCGTCACTGTTGCCACAACAATCCTAATGAAACAACATCGATCAAATACCACACATTGTTTTTATTTCACCTGTTAGGTAAGCATAACAGCCTTCCAGCTTAAAAAACGTAAAACTCGTTTATATTAAGTTTCTACACATAAAGATTTATGAACAAAAATTGGATATAAACATAAATATTACGTTCTGTCGTAGAATGTAGAATAATTCTACCGTAGTGATATGGAGAATCCTACCATCGCACAATCATCCAACAGCTGTGTTGATCCTTCCTTGGACTATCGCTATGAGAGCAATAATGAAGCTTTTGATGAAACAAGCTCCAAAAATCAAACTTACGAAGATATACCGCCCATCAGAAACACTTCAAACCGTTACTCAAGGTAAGGTATATTTCTACTGCGAATAGATGCCACTATGATTGATATTTAAACCTTGGTTTTGGAGTTTAGTATCAATATCAACAGTGAGAAATAACGCAAAACTTGGGGAATGGAATCGACAAACAAGACGAAGTTTGGGTTCATGCGAATTATAATTTAGCTGTATTTTTAACTTCACGTTTTCTGGCTAAAATTCGGCATTCGTTCAGCGGGGAAAATGTTACAAATAATTTCAAGTTGATGCTGGAGTTTTTAAAAGCGGTTTTTAAGCAATGTTTTTAATGTTTAAAATGTTCAGGTAATTTTCTTCGGATGGACAAAAAAGATTCAAAATCATTAAAACCAAAATTCCATAGCAGTATTGTAAATTTTGAACCCTATTTCATAATTTGGTTGCTTCCAGATACTCAAAAAGAGACATATATTTCCACTTTCTAAATTTTCTGATGATTCCGATTTTCTTCGTCTCTGCTGATAGTGAGACAGAGAAGTACAAAAGAGGAAATTGAAATATTATAGCATGCATTATATATAGATATGTCAACGTAACTTACCAGGTTACCCAATAAATACTTCAGAGTTTAGTTTTCCATATTTAAAATAATTTTTATGAATATTTAAGTCCTAGATTAGTGAAACATTCAATCATTTCCGATAAGCAAAAGTTAAGTCATATCTTTTAACCATAAACATAAGCGCATGTGTAATAAGGCAACTAGAAGAAGAGTTACGGTGAAATGTTGTAATCTCGGAGTTTCATTGACCTTGTTTCTTATTGACGGTGGATATAGTTATTAGTAATAAAAGTATATATTTTCAGGGGAAAACCTTCTCAACCAACGTAATGCTAACTTGGAGAAGAAACTTACCTTGATGGTGGTCGTATTAATTGGAGTTTTTCTCATTAACCTTTCTTTAGCAATATGGGGAATAATTCTTGTTCAACGGGTATTGATTTTTATCTTCTTATCTATTCTCTTAGCAATATTATCTTAATTTTTTCATCGAAGTAATGGAGTTCGCTCTATGAAAGACTGGAAGCGCCGATGAGAAACCAACTGACAGTCACTAATGGTAAAGAGTTACTACAAAATATAAAAACTGATCCGCTATTATAACGTGCAGTTGGTGTTATTTGTCTTGGGCAATGGAAAAATGATCTTCCATTTCTTTGATTACTAGTGATGACAAGCTTGTTATTTCCTAAACTAGATAAAGTAAAACAAATTCACCACAAAATTAGGTAAAGGTACCTAGGTACCTATATTGAAAACCACCTAAACTAAGTAATTGTTTGGCTACATTTAAGGTATTTATAATAAATTTGAAGGTTAAAATTTTCAAATATTCCATCCTGAAAGTTTTTTTCATAATGAAAATATGATTTACCTCTCTTTTATAGGCAAATTTTCCTGTTTTACCGAGTGAATTTACACTAGGTTTAAATATAAAACAAAAAACTCGCTAAAACCTGAACCAGGTAAGTTATATATTCTTGAAACTAGGTAAAATAGTATAAATAAAAATTATTATTCAAATACCCCAAAAGTTGTTGAACGCATAAACCGGAATATAAAATTTGAAATTGGAATATTTTTCACAGAATAGCAAGAAGCTCTTTGATATGACTGAAGGTAATTATTGCTTACTTAGTTACATGTATATCAGAAAATTATTTTATAAACAGTTGGACCGTACTTGTAATAATACAAACCACAAACTATATTTGTGCTTAGGGATATAGTCGTATACCTTTAGTGTTTAAACCAAATGTCTCATATTAAAAAAGAAATTGAATTTTGTTTTGATACTGCTTTTTCTTGTTCTGGTTGCAAATGACACTGCTTATAAAATTGTGTAACGATATGAGACTTTATTAAGATAATGAGCTTCCGTTGAATTATGCGGCGAATTGAAAAGGAAGTTGTGAAATATTATAACCTAAGATGAGCAAATTCAAAATATTTGCATTTCAAAAAAGTCAAAGCTCGAAAGCCATTGATGTTGAGCCTGAATATTTTTTATCAAAGTCACCCGCCTTGTTGTTACTTATTTGGGATAATATCGCAGTTTAAGACAATAATATTCGGCGTGCTTGAATATTTTCAACATATTTGACATTATAACCATTGTAGTATACGTTAACAGTCTAGTAATCACACAAATCATTAGGCACCTCATGCAATTAAGCGCTAAGCAAGGACACGAGACTGAAAAAGCACAACACCGCAAAGGCAAACGAGAGTTTGTTATGACATTCGAGATTCGAAGTCACGTGACGCACGCACCACAAGGATTCAAGTGTTTCAAAAAACATTTTGCCTAATTAATTAATATTTGCTTAATTAATTACCAGAATACCGAAATCTATAGCTTATTGCAGATAAAATCTAAAAGTTTTACTCCATTGTTTAAGTTTTTGTTTTTTCTCAGTCAGAAAAATATGTTGACAAAACATTAGTTGAGCGTTAGATACTTTTGGATCGCTCTGTTAAAGCATGCAAAATTTAAATTTTTTTTTTATACATGGACGATTCACAATTCCTTGGAAGAATTTGTATTTAAAATTACCAAAAAAAAAAAAAAAATTAAAATATAACTTACAATTTTTTACCTAGATTGTCATGCCTTACCAAACTCTTGGTTTTTAGATGTAAATGAATACAAAGCTCAACTGCAGTTGTTCAAGGAAAATTATACACGTAAGTTTTCGATAAATGAATGCTTAACTTAATATTTAATTTATATGGCATACTAAAGTTGTCAATGAATTGACAAGGGGAAAGAGTATAGTTTATAATAAATATAAATCTCAAATATAAATATAAAGTCTTGCGGAGAAAATCTAAACAGTTCTTCTCATGGCGGCACAGAAAAGGATATCGAGTGAAT
The DNA here is from genome assembly GCA_963675895.2 of Styela plicata. Classification (NCBI taxonomy): domain Eukaryota; kingdom Metazoa; phylum Chordata; class Ascidiacea; order Stolidobranchia; family Styelidae; genus Styela; species Styela plicata. The sequence continues at coordinate 8,550,256 of OZ023152.1, forward strand.
AACTTGAACTAATATTTTACAAAATTTTCTCAAAGCCCCGTGAGTACTCGGGTTCAGGGTAAGTGGTATGATGATTTTACCATCACTAGGAGCAGATACCTCTAATTGCACTTTATTATGGCGCTTTAATTCCGTTTGGGTTGTTTTCCGTTTAATGTGGAGTTGCGGGTACTACATCTTTAAGTTAGTTGGTTCTTTTTCGACAATGCTTCTGCCCTTGCTCAGAATGAATTTCAATCAAATAAAGGAAATAAAACGATTTCATTGCATCCAATCAGGAATGTATAAATATGTTCATATGATTATTATTGCTATAGTGCAAAGAAATGTTTCCTAGACAAAGTCTAAATGAGCGCACCCTTGATCCCCTTATGGCGACACATAAGCACCCAGTGCAGATTTCAAACTTGTGTGTACCACATGATAGCCAGCGGTACGTATTGAAACCTGTTTGTGAAGGGAAAACGATATTTTACCAAAATTGCTTCCCCTTGAATAAAATAAAACGAACTTAAATTCACACAAACAAAAATTCATGTCAAGAGGACAGAATTTTATTAAAATTGTGCTTGTTATTTATCAAAGTTTAAATTTTCTACCTCAAACTACTGATTTCTTGAACAGATCAAGTTGATTGGTTAGAAGAAGACATATTCCTGATAAAGCAACGGGCGTCTACAGCCGAAACAACGAACAAAAATGCATTTTCGAACGTTCATGAAGGTTTGAATTGCCTATTCGCTTTTCAAAAATTTTACGTTGAAATAGATCGAAGTTCAATTTTTTGCGCCTACGCCACGAATTTAATACAATAAAAATGTTAGTCATCACAATTTTGCTTGTGCGCCTATGATGTGATAATTTGATCGCTAAAAGCAGAAGACTCAAAGCTCAATATTATCACAGCAGGGGCTGGGCAAAACTGAACCATTTAGAATTCGAATCTAATTCGAATATTTTTTTTCAAAATAACAATGGGTAGGTTTTTGCCATCAATATTTGCTTAATTGTCAAAATATTGAAACCTCAGTTTGAATAAATTGTAAATTTGAAATTGTTGCAATATCATTTTTTACTGATAAATCTCGCATAAAATTTTTTTTAATCGAACTTGGCCAATTCACGGCCCCCCTGAAATAATATTTGTTTCAAATCAGCTAATTGAATTGCCCAGACAATATTTACTGCTGACCAAGTGAAGTGTCACTAAATCACTATGCTACGTTATAATAATCGATTATAAGATACCTACCTGCGATTTGACCATGATTTGAATGATTTTAATTGAATGTTACTGCCCTGTTCTCCTATTATAAATAATCCATCAATGGAAAATATAACTTGATCTATTAAAAGCGTGGATGGATAATGTTAAAAAAATATGAATGAAATTTTAGCCACATGCTATGCAAAACAAAATTTTACACCTCATAAGGTTGTCTCTCTCTTTTTCTCTCAAGGTATTGCAAAACCTCAATACTAGTGATATTTTACTTATTGTATTTTCAATTTGATTACATATGATTAATTATGAATATGATTACATGCAAAATCCAATCTCAAGATTTTTACTATCGATTTATTGACAAACTATCATGCTTAAGTGAGCGATTCTGTTTGTATTTCAAAATTACCATTAAAATTCATAATATAACATTCAATTTTAACCCAGATTTTCATTTTTTTTAAATAAACTTTCTGTTTTAGATGTAAATGAATATAAGGCTCAACTGCAATTGTTCAGAGAAAATTATACATGTAAGTTTTCAATGAATGAGCACTTGATTTACTGTTTAATGCTTTATGACATACTAAAATTCTCAATGAATTGACAAGGTTAAATTCCTAACAAGGGGGTAAGAGGTTACGCGGTTGCTGTACAGTACATAGAAATATCTCTTGAAAAAAGTCTATACCAGAACTTCTTTTACCGGCAACCCGAAGGATACATAGCGATACGTGGTTTGAAGCCTAATTTCTGAGGACAAACTAATATTCTACAAAAGTTGCTCAAATGAAATGAATAAACTAAAATGAACTTTATTGCACACAATTAGAAACTGATGTGCGCGAACGACAAAACGCGCATCCTAGCTGCGGTGGAGAAAGTATTAGTAGGATTGCTATTTTCAGCTACCATGATTTAAACTTTCACACCGATTAATTAAACAGATCACGTCGATGAAGTGGAAAAAGACATATTGTTGATGAAGCAACAGGCAAATATAGCTGGAACAGAAGACAAAAAAGCTTTTACAAAAATTTACGAAGGTTTGCGTTATTTGTGCGCGCGATGTCGACTCAACCTAAGGTGTAATAACCTGAGTTGGCTCAGCCGAAAGTATATAACAGCTTTATATAACCAGAAAATTCATAACTTTCCAATATAAATGACCCAGTTTGTCTATAAGTAAGGCTGGGCAATTCTATTTGGTTTCGAACCTATGCGACGCACAAAATATTCGTGTCAGATGCGAATCGTTGCAAAAAACTTGCACAAAACTAAAGTGAAATTAGCATTTTCGGGAACAAAATACATCTAGAATACTTATGGTTTTATTCAGATTCATCTGAACTCTCATGGATGAAGTAAATGAGCATTGACATTAATATAGTGCCTTTGTCAATTTTTTTTAATCCACAGCTACGGATTTCTGGATTTTGAGAATGGGATGAATATTAAAAATAAAACGAATCATTTTTCATTTAAACGGAATTTGTAATTCGATTCGATTTAAAATAAATATTCAAATCTGATTCGAAGTTTAAATGATTAGATTTTGCGCAGTCCTATCTGTAAGTGACTCGTGATACAGGGTCCTTCTCAGGGTGAGACACTCAAATGAATGACTATGAAAAAATATACTGTACAAAAATTACTCGCTCAAATAGAAGAGAAATCGATGCTTGTTATTTAAATTGTTTCAAAGAAAAACAATTTGAATCGCTCTATACTGCTGCTAAATACACTGACAGATCCTTATTCAGGAAATAACAATAATTGACTGTTTTATTTTTCAATTTTAAACGAGAATAATGTTCCCATTTTATAAAGGATTGCTCCATCTCCCGTGCGAATTTTTTGTTGTCAATTACATCATGCCGTCATAGTTTAAATAACATTTTCTTTAAATCTCTTTAATCTTTCTGAGTTTCTAGATATTTCACTGAGCAAATCATTAAAATCCCAATACATATCGCAGTTAGCGATTCCCAAGTGATTTCCCATTGCACAAACCCTAAGTCCTGATAAGAAAAATAGGCATTTGACCAGGAAAAACTTGAAGCGAACGTTAGTGCCATGTTGTCCATTGATAGTCTATTGATGTGTAAATTAACATAAAAAACGTGTATGAATCATGTTTGAACAAGATATGGATGAAAAGTGTGGCACGAATCCGTTTTGAAAAATAAAAGTTTTCACCGGGATAAAATTGCGTATTTCATTTTCTTTCAAGGTATCGCAAACTTCAATGCAACTGTCAATATGCTCAGCGATATGATGAATTCAGCAAATACTTCTCTCCAAATTTTGCAACATAAAGTGAAGTTGATTGCGGAGCAGCAAAGTACTCTTTAATTTATAAATATTGTAAAATTTTAAACACACCATGACACTACCGTACAATAGACCAAATGCGTGATTTCAATTATCATAAATTGAAAAATTAATTTTCCAGTCATATCACGTTATGAATATTGTGAAAAAGGTTTCGCTTCGCCGGTGTCTTTTTTGGTTGTTTTACAATGATTCGGCATATGAAAAAAGATGAATTTAATCCATCATTTGGCATGTTTTTATAACTTTAATTTTAAACCATTTAGGCATAAATCAAGTTTTACAATGTTTTGTAATGTTATGGCACAAGAATTTGCTCACAGAAACTTTTCAAACTCTATTTTCTATTCAACAATTGAGGACAAACATAATTTTGCTGTCATGAGCTTTTTAATTTCTAAAAAAATCATCCAGCCAAGTTCATCTCTTTTTTAGACCTTGTGCGTCTCAGAGGAGGAAATGATTCACTATCTGGTCGAGTAGAAATATTCTACAATCAATTATGGGGAACTATATGTGATGATGGTTGGAATCAAGAGGATGCAAATGTTGTCTGTCGTATGCTTGGATTTGGTGATGCTCATGATTTTCCGCATGAGGCATATTACGGACAAGGAAGTGGACAAATATGGTTGGATGATGTAGAATGCACTGGATCCGAGAGCAGCATTATGTTATGTTCGCATGCAGGATGGGGAATTCATAACTGTAGACATAGTGAAGATGCATCTGTTACTTGTTCTTGAACAAATCAAAACTACCACAATCAGAAATTTTATTTTGTCATGCCTAAGCCACATATGGGCCACGCTTTAGCAGTGCGATCCGTCACCGACTTATTTCGACAAACGTTTACTGAGTGACACTCACTACACACTTAAATATTTGTCCCCAAAATTAAGTTTGGATGAATATACTTATTGAAGTAGTGAAGGTCATCACAGTTTGTCATATTTTTATATAAAATGCATTTTTTTATTTTATACTATGCATTAATTAATTTTGCACATCTTTAATTTAAATTCATACTGAGCAAGGTCTGAAGCAACTCGCAACCACCGAAAAAACCCAACCAACACTACTGATACGGTAGACCGGTAGACAGCTAATTATCGACTTTTGGCAGAGCAACGATCGACCAAAAAGTCGGCGATTGATCTGCTACATAGCGGTTCAGTTTTGTTTGGGATGTTTTCCGTATGAATGTGTTTCTCCATTATTTAGTGACTTATGTGTCATATATGTGATCTTGAATTTTTACGACTAATATTCAAATATTTCTTATAATTTATATATTGAATATTATGCAATTGCTCAGTCCCACAGCATCTGACAATAAATCTGACTTTGTAAAAAGGCTTTGATGAAGGTAATTTACTGCACTGTAATTGAAATGCAGTAAAATCGCTGTTCTTTGAGAGTAATTTTGATTTGCGATAATACAATAAACTTTAGAACTTTGGTTGCTTTTGCTTTCTGACATTTCCGCAATCACGAAATTTATTTTTACGATCTATCAATGATCGATACTTGATACCTATGTATAGAAACATATTGAGATAAAAACCAAATTCGCGAAAAACTGTAAAATAGTTTTCATCCGTTGCTTATTTTAATATTATTTTTTGTAATTTCAATTCAAGGTATTAAAGTAGTCTTCACGACGTCTATTCAACCTATGTAGTAGAAAGTTTGAACCAGGTGTTCAGTGAATTTTCCCGAGTGCCCAGTACAAAATTACGTAAGGTTAATCATATTATCAAGATAATTTGCGTGTTTATACTGTCGGCATAAAATTAAGAGTTATACTTGCTAAATCAGATACCCGAGAAGATAAGATAGGAGCATAGAATTAGAGAAAGGCCACTATCACATTTAGCGCTATTAAAATATTACTTATAATATTGAAATATTAAAGTTTTATATCGATCTTTCTACCGTACACGTACAAAGTCATTGTACTTTTTGTGATTAACATAACTGAGAGACGGACAACCTGAACGACAGAATGCAATGTTGGTTCTAGAATTTCAAAATTAGACAATACATGTGAAAGACGCAAAACTCGCTAAGATGGAAGAAGGACACAGCTTATTGTTTAAGTCCCACTGAAAAGTCAACCAATTACATTTGCAGTAGTGAAAAAATAGCGTCACACCTTGTTTTAATGATAAACGCGCAGTTGGCATTTGCAGTTGCAGAAATCACAATATTGGCTATTAACATTGTCATCTTGCTCACAGTTGGTCGAAACTTGTACCGTCGAATCGGCCTGATGAGATAGCACTTCTGCTCCATACTTTGGCTTTAGTGAGTTTCATTTGAATTGAATATAAGCAAGGCCAAGATATGTATGGAAATTTTTTCCTAAGGGCGCAGTTGGTGATTTTATATTTTATGTCAACTATTTGCAATATTGATTTTTAGTAAGTAATTTCTTTTAGCCGCTGCTCCGAACTTTGGTTAGTGCGAGATGAATTTAAAAAATGGATGGCGATGGATCTTTTGTTGAGCACGAGTCCGTGATGGATCGCGTCGCAAAATTACCGAAAAGCAAAACAAATCTGAGAAGAATGAAGTTGTTTTCAATCCTTCTGATAATTTGCATATGAGTTGTACGATATGGATACGACTAAGAAATCATATTTCTAGAAATCTGTTTGAAGTAAACCGTAATAAAAATGCAGTAAAATTACTGCTTTTTGGCAGTAATTTTACGTGGGTATATTGGATTGAAAATATAAAATCCACATTTCTAGTCAATAATAGGCTGTTGATGAAACGCACCGACGAGGTGCGGTCCATCAACAGTCTATAATTGACATAAATCTCATCAACAAGGCATTTTAAATTTTTGGAAATATGACATTACTGTAATAAGACTTTAAATTTACTGAAATTTTTTCACAATGTAAGGTAATATTATGATACGAAGAAAGCGTAAGCGATGTGTTGAACTTCCAATTAATACGAAATATTAGTGGGCGCGATGGCCTAGTGGTTAAACATGTTGGCATCGCAGGTTGAAGATCTCGGGTTCGAGCCCCGTCGAGTCCGGCTCGCTTATCCAAGCCCACCACTCAACCCAGGGTGTAATAACTTGGGTAGGCTAAGCCGAACAGGAAAAGATCATATCTTTCCAGTAATTGTAACCCTGTCCGTCTATAAGTGGCCGCTGTTAGAGGGCCTTGGACAGGGTGATCCACTCTAAGAAGTGGCTATATAAGAAATAAAAAAAAAAATTCGAATCTAATTCAAATAACTTGGTTTTTATATCCTGAAAGTAAATAAATTTCCCTATCAACCAATACTATATTCTTGTTATAAATACGAAAAACGAATGAACTTATAACTATGCTCACCGTTATATTGAGTTGAAACTAACTGTAGTTCACAATTTGTATGTTTGACTGATGAATTTGGCTGGAATATACGCTATTTTGTTTGTATTTACCGTTAACATAAAGAAATTCCATTTCGTTTTGCAAGTTTTTCTGGGATCCAGTTCAGGGTTGTTTCGAGTAACTCATGTTTCGAATGGATCTGAATCACCAAATTGAATAGACCTCCTTTAATCTCTAATAGCCGAAATAAAGTTGAGGAAAATAAAAAAATCAATTCTATTTTGCGTTAAACTATGAAAATTCAGTTTTTCGGTGGTCGATTCTTGAAAATTAGATACTAGATTCCAATGTGATATATTGATATATATTTTTCAGAAAAAAACATTCAAGTAATCCCATATGATAAAGTGGTAATTGACGATGGTAAGTATGAAAGTAAAAATTCAGTAATCTCATTTAGGGTTTTTTTTAAGAAGCTTGAGAAACAGACAGACCGTGTTTCGGCGGCGCGATACATCGGCAAATTTAGCCAAACAAAAAAGGTCAAACTTGAATATTTTAGTTTGGGATAATATCTTGTGGTTCATCATCATTTCATCAGTTAATATGGAGTAAAATATTGAGATCTTGACCACTTGAGTTGATTTTATATTTAATGTAAAATTCAAATTTTGAGACGCACATAGTCGTCTTTTAAGATTTAAAAAATTACTTACTGTAACCTGTTGTGACTTACCTGTTTACATATGATGGGAAAAGTAATTGGGACAAGTGGGGAAGCAAAATTTGCTTGAGACGGAGTGAAACAGTAATGCTTTTGATAAAATTTGGCCTTGAAACGTTTTTTAGTGTTCCTGCCCAAAAGTTTCTGGTAAAATTGCAGTAAGTTTTCCGTTCTTTAGGCACTATTTGTTTGTTTCAGAAATTCGAAACCATGTTGCGGTGAGATTTATGCCAAGTATTTATTGCTGATGGAAAGCACCACCGAAATGCCAATAAATTTCCGAAAATGTCGATTTTATAGTAAGCAAAATTACTGTCAAAAGTCGACGATTTCACCGCGTTTTTTAAAGTGAACATAGATTAATCATTTGTGTTTACTCAATCATAAATAATATTATGCTAAGCTTACGTCACAGATATATATCGCGCCTCGGTGGCGCGATCCATCAATGACTCACACTTAACAGAATATATTTGGCCCAAGAATTTTTGACTAAGATAATTAAAGTGCAGTGCTACAATCCCTGGCCTATTAAAAAATAGCGCAATTTTATTAAATGGGTATTTCGGTGTCTGAGAGTGTTAGCACCACGCCTACTTTACAACCATCCAATGTGTATAAAGAATACGATGTAGCCAAAATGCGTTTTTCAGAAGGAATTTTATTTGATGATATTGAAAAAAATCATAAAAATGGTCTACTTTGGTCGGTCATGGGGTGTTGATAAAACACGATACAGTCCTTATAAAACCCATACTTGATTTGAATCTTATCGATGGGACGATTTGAAATTTTGGAAATATACAATTACTGCAAATGAGCAGTTAATTTACTGCACTTTTATCACATTGAACACATACAAAAGACGTTTAATTTTTATTTTATACAACTTTTGAATGAAAAGTATATTCACAATGCCAATTTAGCTAATTATGCATTTATCACGTTTGAGGTATTGTAGAAAACGCAAAAAAGTTTGACTATTACTGTATTAACAATGCAGCGAAATCGCCGCTATTGGTCAGTAATATTACTCATCATATATTGAAATAAAACTGGTATATTGACGTTTTTGGACAAGTATGAAATGTTGCCGCCGATCCGCGTTGATCAACATCTTATAAATGGCATGAATATTACAGAGCACGTGGTTTCAAAATTTGAAAATATACACTTACCTCGAATGACCTGTACACTTATTGAACCTTTGTCATTATGTATACTGTAACAAAAATGCAACAAATCACTGGTCTTCGACAGCAATTTTACGTGGCGTAATTGAGAAAAATTGGAATTTGACTTATTTGGCATAAATCTCATCCACTATAACTTTGTAAATATGCAATTACTGCAAATAGCCAGTGAATTTACTGTACTTTTGTTACAGTGTAATGTACTTTACACTTAGTGAAACAGACTTCGAGTTTCAATAAAAATGCCAAGAATGTTTGAAATTAGAACTTTTAATATATATTCAGAATAAAATTGAATACGAAGAATTTGTGTCGTGTTATAAGAGCAGAAAAGGGTGTCATATTATTAAGCATAGGCACACTGTAACAATAATATAGTGAAATTGCCACTATTTGACAGTTTTGATTATACAACCATTAAATTAGCTTCGTTATGGCTAGTCAAGAAATAATGATATTATTATGTTATGAGTATTTTTATTTTAATCTTCGAGTAGTAATTGTGTATTTTATTTTAATCGTGAAAAATTTGAATCGAAGTATCGCGATTTTACGACCTCAAGGTTCTTGAAAATTCGAAATGTTGAAAAAGATAGAAGAAGTCAATGGCAAATTTCTATTTCTATGTTTCCTACGGCATTTTTGTTTTCATGAGAAAAATTAAATAAAATACTAAAAGTTTTATTTGAAAAGTCTCGCGATACGGTGTCACCAGGGCATGTCTTCTTTGACTTTTAAAATATCTGCAAGTGGTAAATATTGTATTACTTACTTGCATTGTTAAGCAATAGACCATCTAAAACGAAGAAGTACATTAAAAACACAGTACATGCTGTTTTAAAACAGGCTGTTTGTACACTTGTTCCTTAGAAAAATTACTTCCTATTGTGATCCGCAGTTTTGTGTTGCAAAACTTTTTTCATTGCGAAGTCAGGACGAAAAGTTTGGAATAAGGTTTTACGAATGGGAGCAATGAATAAAATAGGAATTTATAGAAATTTCGAGACACGGGGCGAGGGCACAACGTCACTTTTTATACCATATGACATATTTGGCAATTAGAACGTTTCGAATTGGCTCACTAAGCACCATCATGCTGACTCTGACCAATGCTTGTTCAGCCTAGTCTTCCCATGTTTTTATTGCAGCCTAGTTTGAGCGGTGGGCAGGCATTAACTAGCCGGATTCACCGGGACTCGTATGATTTTTGTGTAACGTTTTCCTAATGCAATAATCACTCTTTTCGTGGCGATCGCGTGGGAATCGGCGGGACCATGACCCGTGATCATAAAATACAGATATCTACAATATTTAACTTATATAGCATCAGAACGGGTTTCCAAATAAAATAACTGTTTTATTTGTATTTAATTTTAGGTGGAATAGGTATTGGTATTTTAGCACACTCAATACGTTTAGCAACAGAGGCATTCAAAAATGGATTTGTTAGTGTGCTCTAATTGACAATTTTCTACTTGTTACAATGTGCATGAATCACGCCAAGGTTGCAATAAGTTGATGCACTGCCGTTACTTGCTGCAAGACAAATACCAATCAAAATATATATTTTTTCAAGAATGAGCCACAGATAGGCATAGGCACATAATAAGTCTGAAGTCATTCACCGAAGTAAATTTAACAACACATTATGTACAAAACGTGCAAATTTTGAAAATTAAAAAAAAAAAAAAATAGCCTAAAATTTTCCACAGCCTAAAATTCTAAATCCGGAACTTCGCCCGGTCAAGGATGAGTTTCAGATGGACGGTACCTCACTGTCTTACAACTATTCTCTTACTATAGTATTTCAATTTGGGAAACAAGTTTTAACGAGGCGCGGTCCGGTGCATGAACGGCTCAAAATTGGTGTGGTTTGTTTAATTTTTTAAGCCAGTGGTACTTAAGTTAACCAGAGTGGTATTTGTTAGTTTTATTACAAATTCCATGCGATTTTTAACTACTTCGTTCGACTGTGCCTCACCTTCGCTTGGATCTCAGAACTTTAACTATACAAAACCCAAGCATTAAGCATACCCTGGAGAAAATTGTTTTAATATTTATTTATATGCATATATATGTATTTTTTTAACCACTCCTTCGAGTTATCAGAGCAGGGCCTTGTACCATTGGTCGCTTTGAACCGCAGAAAACTATTGATCTGGTACATAACCACCGACATATCCCTCGGCGTCTGTCTTTTCAAGTCTTCCTTCAGAAACTGTTTAAAGACAAATAAAAAAAAATTAATGCGTACAACACAAATCGCAATTTTTGCCAACCTAAGCAGCGACTATAAAGTCTCTGTTCCTTTGCAATGGTGTATATTTCCAAAATGTAAATCCGTCGTATATGAATTAAATGTCAATTAAGAGTTATTCGTGCAGGTATGAGAAACTAACTAACGACAATCTTACGGAAAAGAGCTACTACAAGCTGTAAGTACCACCAACAGCACTCTGAGCGGTAAATATCCCAAATAGAACTGAATCGCTATGATAAACTGCAATGAAAAGGTATCTATCTACCATTGGACAATGTTAAATCTATCTAAAACTTCTTAGTTTTCATTTTTCGCCTCTTACAACACGTAGTAAATGCATCAGAACTATTCTAAAGCACAGACCTACAAGACTGTAATTCTATTTCAATATTACCGAGTAAAAGTACACTCAAAGAACCATGATTAGATTGCATTTTACAAAGTTACAATGATTATTGTTATTATTACTATTAACTTGACATTACCTTTCCCTGGTCCACTCTCGTCTTCAGCCACTCTATTTCCAGTGTATTTAGACGTATGTCGAACCTGAACTCGAACGGAATCATAAGATAATATTTTATAAAATTTAAAATTAAATAAGTATAAAATTTTTCATATTTATAATATTCTTATTGACAACTTTATTAATTCATAGTGAATTAATTCATAGTGATTCATAATTCATAGTGATATATCATCCCTATTACTCACCAAATTTAGCATTGTGTCCAGGGCTGGCCAATCGAATTCGGGAATTCGAATAGGTTTTAGAACGGTCATAGGAGTAAAACTGACAAGGCAGAGTGAAATTAGAATCTTTTTTACGGCGAAATACAAGTAAAATAATATAGATTTGGCCAACTTTATTTGTAGTGTCAGAAGTGAAGAATGAATTGAAAATTGTTTTTACAGTTTGTTCGTATAAATATTTGAATTCAGAGTTACGGATTTATTACAAATTGAAAGGGTTGAAGCGGAATATATATTTACATGTTTATAGAAAACTTGTGATTGGAGCCAATTCGAAAAATTTGTACGAATTTATTTTTGAATTTAAAATGATTTGATCCCTAATCGTGTTGTACTATTATAATTGTCTGTTTCAACGACATGCTATTGCAAGTAGATGAAACGTGTTTTGGCAGAATTGTTCTGATAGGGGTGGGTTCACTGAAACAAAAAATGCAACAAAATCACTGTTCTTTGACAGTAATTTTACTTGGCAGTAGTGAAAAAAAATTCAAAATTGACTTTTTTGGCTAAATATGGGTGTGGATGGAACGCACCGCGAGTTGCGTTCAATCGACAGCCCATAATTGGCATAAACTTATCAGCATGGCCTTTTTAACTTTTAAATCTGTAATTTCTGCAAAAGACCGGTAAATTTACTGTACTTCTGTTACAGTGTTGTTACGATCGCAATTTACAATCTAGGGATTTCGGGCTGCAGTCAACGAGAACGCGCTCATTCTCATCATACCTACCCCAACTCTGCTTGTTTCAATGATATGTTTTTCCATCTCATTGTAGCGCTGGGAAAATTCCACGTCTCCAAACAACAGATTTGCCAGTTTAGCCAAGGCGTCAGTAAATTGCTTGTAAGTAAGTCCTCTTGCAGTTTTGTCTCTGTGTTTTTGAACAAACAACAACAATTTTTGAATAAACAGAAAAAAATGATGCAGACATTAAATTGGACAAATGCATAAAAATGGGAAAGTTACTAGCTGCTATGTAGTTATTTTTTTAATTTCTAACTATCGCAAGCCGATTCCTTTTGCAGCGAAATGATGTAAAGTCAATTTTTATGCTATTTAAATTTTGTTACATTCTCCTTCACATTACTGTATAATGCATTTTAACACAATTTAGTAATACGTGTTAGCAGAAGATGTTAACGAGTTGTATGCTTATCATACACATGGAAAAAAGAACATGGTAAATTGTCCTGTTTTGCTTAAGATTTATCTACCAATGTTCCATTTACCAAACTTACTATACCTTAACTTACAAAGGTTTGTTTTATAGCAACTCTTTGGAATGGATCAACCTGACCAAGGCGGCTCTGTACTGACGGCCACTTATAGACGGGCAGGGTCAGTGTTGTTGAAAAGATATAATCAAATAAGTTCGTATTAGCCTACCCGAGTCATTATTAGTCGTTACACCTTGGGTTGAGTGGTGGGCATGGATTACGTCCATGACTCGCCGGGACTCATAACCGAAATCTTCAACCTGTGATGCCAACATAATATCCACAAGGGCTTTAGATATATTCGTTTGAAATCAATATTTTAAACCATTAAAAAAAATTTTTTTGATTTTGTATCTTCTACAACTATATTACTAATTTATAAATAAAATTTACGAATAAAGCAAAAAGTAAAAAAACGATCCGAACGATATCCAAAAATTCAACTTTATTTTGTCTGCGGTCAATTCTCATAAAGTAATTTCGTTTTGTCGAGCATGAACTAAATATGAATCGCGTCTTGCTGTTGCGATCCATACATGGCTCATGCAAGACAAAACATAATATGTTTAAAATTCCGGGTTTAGACATATAACATAGCAATAACGCACAATATACTCACTTATTAGCTTCAAAAGCTGTGTCAACATCGACTTCGCTGACTTTTTTGTTTCCAACGATCTTCATGTCCCTACAGAACTTAGAAAATCTACTGCTATCCATGTCTGGTCTGGGATCACGGAATATATTATAAAGTTCATGCAACGCCATTTGAGCGGTATTTATTTTAAGATTTTTAATTTTAAGCTACAAAAGAATAGAAATGTGTTGTTTTGATGAAAAATACATCCGCACAGGTTTTTATATGTGTAAGTTACCATTTTCGACTCGATAGTTGGATTTCGCTGTTGCAGCACCGGTCGTGCTCTCAACGAGCACTTCGAGGATGATATTAAAGGCTCATGTCTCGATTTAGTGAAGGTAGCTTACGTTTTCCTTGAACTATGTAAAGTCAAACAATATTCTATATAACTATGTGAAGTATTACTGAGTAACCTAGATTCTGTTTCTTGGTAAACTAGATAAACACGGCATTTCAATATGTATGGAGATTGAATTAACCAATATTATAAGAAATAAAATCGATGATACATCCAACTAGCTTTAGCGAAGTTGTAATTAATACAATAAAAATATATGGGTCATGATAGTGATAACCGTTATTATGACAGTTAAGCATTTGATGAATTGATTCTTTAGCACGATTCATAAATTAGTGTTCATAGCGTAAAAAGTTGACTCACGTAAAATAAAAATAAAATTGATAGTTTCGACATTTCAATTGTTGGCCGGGGATGAACCACGCGTAAATGACATGATTTATCAGTGGGGCATAAATGGTAAAACGTTTCACAGGCACCTCAGTAATACACCTGTCTCAGAAAGTGATTCATTGCATATTCCGTATCGATCAATTATTTTGATCGTAAAAATACCAATCAATATTTGATTTTGCAAGGCATGCGCAACATATATACCGCTCATCTGTAACGCGATCCATATGTACCACTTGCCATCTACCATGCCTTAGGAAGTAATCCAACTCTTCACATTTTGTATTGACCTATATCCGAGTTATGTGGGAATACACAATTTCCTGTAACCTGAAGCATTACGATTTGCTCTGTGATGCGACTTTGATATGCCGTATGCAGGTCACTTCAAATACGGTTTATCCGGTCATTTTAATATGACTCTAACATCCACTCTAAGCATTTCAAAATTTTCTCGAAGTTACCACGATGACGACCTATACGGTCACTTCAATATACAAATACATGATACATCTAATTATATTTTATACGAGGTTTTCAATAACGTTTCTCTCGGATGTGGGTGTTGGTATTACTGGAATAATTTTTTGCATTATACGAGCATAGGCATAACCAATATATAAAATTGACAAATATTAAAAATTTTATTTTTTCAACATTTATGCATCATAAATGCCCCCTCACTTTATGAAGGGTGCTTAAAATGCTTTAAATGCTATAATTCATTGATCGATCTGTGAAAAGTGAATTTTAACTAGCAAATTTTATGATATCATGTTACGCCAAGCATGGAATATAAATATATTGGATTTTGACGACGAAAATTTCTAAAAAATGCATTTGCGTCACGAGTGGAAAACATGAGTTTTATATCTTTAATGAAGTGTTAATTGGCAATTTCACAATATTTTATTTTGCTTGGAATCAGTGGTAACTACGCATTTAAGCGGGTCCGCGCCACATATGATTAGCATCCTAACTTGAACATTTTTTTTTTTTTCAAAAAACTGTCATAGAAAAATACATACCATCAAATGTACTAGTAGCTTCATCCAACATAGTCATAAACATCTGTGTTTCTTCATCGCTGAATTCGGTCGAAATTTTATCTGATATCATGTCCATTACTGTATGGAAAGCAGCTTCATCCTGTAAATATTGGAACACTTTCCTCCAGACAACAAGAATACTGAAAAACTATATTGACAAATATCGGCAATCCCCCAGTATGACCATTTCAGAAGGTTCAAAACATTTTAGAATTTATAATATACATGATACATTTTCTCAAAATTATTCAATACGGCATTTTGCATTTCCTCCGTATTGCGAATTTTTCAAATAGGAGCCAAGCCAAATATCACATCGCTTTTCTATAATGGTGCAGCACTGTTTCGTTTATGATACAGTTGATAGTTATAAATTTCTACGTAGGTCTTGGTTAGTTCAAGGTTTTGTTTCTGAACTTGCTCAAAGCAAAAATTAATTAAAAAAATAATCTCGCGAGAATTATGGAAAATACCAATTTTTTTTTTAATTTTTGCGTTATAGATGGGCGTAGCTAAAGTTTTCTGATTCGTTTGTTTGTGAAATAACAATGATCTACAAATTGCGCCGAGGGGGGAAAACATTGAAATCGCATGTGTGTCTGTAAATGTAAAATAAATAAAGTAAAGATTTATTTACCTTTTTTGAGTTCCCGCAATATCGCCCCTAAAGAATTCCCCATTTTAACAGACATCTATTGACGCAAGTTCCAAAGCCATGAGGATCAACAAGCCCAGAAAAACACTCATCTGGGTGATCTTTGCTACAAATGCTTCCCCAGCTGCCGTAAAATTCATCAACAAAAGCAAGAGATCAAAAAC
>OZ023152.1:8566609-8618084 GCA_963675895.2 Styela plicata
TGAATCTCACGGGAGCTGGGGAAACATTTGGCGCAATGTGAAACATGGGGGTAAAGAAAGCCGTGCCTCTAGTTATCAAATATGGACCATCAGCGTTAAAATTAGCCAGGTAAGTCGTCTATTCACCTTTGGAGGTTCTACATTGTCACAAACAGTTTTATACAAAGGGTTTTTCTCAAAAAACTCTAGACTTTAAAATTTCTTCCTTTCTCACTTTTTTCTGGGCTTGTTGATCTTCATGGCTTTGGAACTTGCTTCAATAGATATCTGTCAAATAGGTCAATTCATTAGTTTCCATTACAGCATTTCATGCAGCCCTTTTAACACTAGTGGTTTCAGGGGACTTTTCAAGTGTGATGTGTGTCGTGCAGCCTTGCTCTAAGCGAATTTTGATAAAAAAAATCACATTCATTCATTTAAGTGGGTTTTCCCTTGGCGAGATGCTTGAGTAGCCAATTGCAAGTAAGCAGAGTTGCTAATGTTAGAACTGAATGAGCTTTTAGTTTTCGATCAAGCCTAGCTCCAATTTATGAAATCATGGGTTGAGTGTTGAACACGGACCTAGAACCGAGATCTTCAGCCTATAAGGACACTAGGCAAGCTGTGAAGACGGTTGCCCAATTATTAAAAGAAAATTTTAAAAAATAAAATTGTCTGATATTAAATATGATATAATTCATATAGCATGTGCGAGAAACTATTGCAGATAACAATACCCTTCCTCACACTGTAACAAAAGTACAGTACATTTACTGGTCATAAGCATTAATTGCATATTTCCAAAGTTAAAAATCGCCATGTTGATGAGATTAAGTCAATTATGGCCTTTGTGCTGCGTTCCATCAATTTTAAATTATTTTCCAATACCGCCAAGTAAAATTAATGTCAAAGACCAGTGGTCAATAATATGGCAAAGATTTCCATAAGAGAATGTTATGGATTCAGCTTTTGCTGTGCCATTGATGAGTTGTGACGATAGACGCGGTACATCTGTGAGACATGCTTGACAAAATGAAATATCTGATTGTGAAAGTAAAACCAGCAAATACACTCTAGTAGAAATCAGACAGAAATAAACCCCTCGTGCGTTAGGTCATTGCGTAAAAGATATTGGAGTTGGCTGTCATTTCCATCTTTCCATTTTCAGCACCCTCGGTGATGAAGAAGTAGCGATATTGCGGGAACTCAAACAAAAGGTAAATGAATCTTTACTTTATTTATTTTACATTTACAGACACACATGCGATTTCAATGTTTTCCCCCCTCGGCGCAATTTGTAGATCATTGTTATTTCACAAACAAACAAATCAGAAAACTTTAGCTACGCCCATTTATAACGCAAAAATTCAAAAATTTTGGTACTTTCCATAATTCTCGCGAGATTATTTTTTAAATTTATTTTTGCTTTAAGCAAGTTCAGAAACAAAACCTTGAACTAACCAAGACCTACGTAGAAATTTATAACTATCAACTGTATCATAAACGAAACAGTACTGCACCATTATAGAAAAGCGATGTGATATTTGGCTTGGCTCCTATTTGAAAAATTCGCAATACGGAGAAAATGCAAAATACCGTATTGAATAACTTTGAGCCCATGTATCATGTATATTATGAATTCTAAAATGTTTTGAACCTTCTGGGGGAATTGAACTGGGGGATTGCCGATATTTGTCAATGTAGTTTTCAGTATTCTTGTTATCTGGAGGAAAGTGTTCCAAATATTTACAGGATGAAACTGCTTTCCATGCAGTAATGGACATGATATCAGATAAAATTTCGACCGAATTCAGCGATGAAGACACACAGATGTTTATGGCTATGTTGGATGAAGCTACCGGTACGTTTGATGGTATGTATTTTTCTATGACAGTTTTTTGAAAAAAAATGTTCAAGTCAGAATGCTAATCATTCTGGCGCGGACCCACTTAAATGCGCAAAAAGGATAAAATAGTGGGAAAACGTTGAATTTTTGACCCCTTTCATTCCAAAATTTCCTCGTCGCATGCTATGAGACGAAACCCCATCACAATATCAACAAAAAAATACTATAATTATGAGTGATAAAAAGGGTACCTTTTATTAATTTTGAGCGCTTCCCATATTTTTAAGTTCCTAAATATATATATTGTTTTAATTTTTTGTTTGCAGAGGAATACAACCAATACATGGACCAAAGCAAATTTGAAGACATGTCACCCGGAATAGCTTTAAAATATTAAAGATTTATAGCATCCGTTTTATTCTTATGACCGGTCCACATATGATTTAAATCAACTATCCTTCCATGCGATTCGGATTTTTAATCATCGAATAAAATTGTTCATCTCTGCTTATATGTAATAGTTTAGATTCCCGCACCTTGTAAAACCAAATTTACTTCTATACTAAATAAATGGATGACCGAACTACATTTTGCCAAATTATAATATATTCCCTTTATATTGATGCTTTTTATTCTTGAAGTTGAAGAAAGTATAAAAATAAAATGGCGCCAAACATTTGTCTATTCTTTTTTTTCAATTCCGGAAATAGTCAGAGACGGCGGTGACGAAAGGTTTTAAAACTGGGAGGAGAGGACATAAAAAAATTAAAAACAAGTTTTATCGCGCACCGCCTTAACCTATTAGTTCAACATTCTCATCATCCTTCTGCACTAAATAATAAAACAAACAAAAAAAAAACAGAAACTTCACCCCAGTAGGAAAGGATTCCATTAGAAGCGGGCAAAATCGAATTATTTGAATTCGAATCTGATTCGATTAGTTTTCTCAAATCGGATCGAATAAATAAATCCTTGCAAAAATTATTTTTGTTTCTCCCTTTACAATTCACCTCCATTATCAAAATCAAGAAGTCAAAAACAGCCACAAATAGTCATCGTTAGTAATCTCACTCTTGGACCTTCAGAGCACAATAGTTACGATAGCGGATTCGCAACTGATTCGATTAATTTGTCCTTCGAATCGATTCGAATCACCTGATGGAATTGCTCAGACGAACATACCATATTATGTTGGTTGAAAATAAAATAATAAAAATGAAGCAACGAATATGTGAAAATTTTCCCATCGTTATTGGGCCAGATACGACTACCCACTCTCTACTATAATTGCAATTTAGTTCTTTACGCAGTTACTGATTTAGTATTGTATGTGGGACAAATTTAGTGGTCGTTAGTTGGTTATATTTGAAAATAATCAGTTACTGTAAATGAGAGATAAATTTAAAGTACTTTTGTCACAGTGTATGCTATATAAAATAATTTTGTCTATAATGTCGCGATTTCGTATACTTCTACCAAATTTCCACAAAAAAGGATAGATTATATAAAATTTGCATAGCATTTTTTTTTTTGAAAAGCGATTCAGATTCAGAAACACTCATGCTTCGATTATCAGTCCGAAATGGTTACCCTCATTATTCTATTTTTAATCAAATATAATGGATCTATTGCATACATATAGTTATATGATATTTATCGTACATCTAACTTGTACGAAAAATAAAATAAAAGTTATGTAAGTCGACTCGTAATCGACTTGACAAAATGCAGACGCGACTTGCTTCATTATATTTTTCAATCATGGTGGCCATTTACAATTTGCGTTACCACTGATTCCAAGCAAAATAAAATATTGTGAAATTGCCAATTATCAGTTCATTAAAGATATAATACTCATGTTTTCCATTCGTGACGCAAATGCATTTTTTAGAAATTTTCGTCGTCAAAATCCCATATATTTATATTCCATGCTTGGCGTAATATGATATCATAAAATTTGTTAGTTAAAATTCACTTTTCACAGATCGATCAATGAATTATAGCATTTAAAGCATTTTAAGCACCCTTTATAAAGTGAGGGGGCATTTACGACGCATATAGGTTGAAAAAATAAAATTTTTATTATTTGTCTATTTTATATATTGGTTATGCCAATACTCGTATAATGCAATAATTATTCCAATAATACCAACACCAACATTCGAGAGAAAGGTTATTGAAAACCTCATAAAAATGTAATTAAATGTATCATGTATTTGTATATTGAAGTGACCGTATAGGTCGTTATCAGGGTAACTTCAAGAACATTTTGAAATGATTAAAGTGGATGTTAGAGTCATATTAAAGTGACCGGATAAACCGTATTTGAAGTGACCTGCATACGACATATCAAAGTTGGGTCACAGAGCAAATCGTAATACTTCGCGTTACAGGAAATTGCGTATTCCCACATAGTAACTCGGATATAGGTCAATACAAAATGTGAAGAGTTGGATTATTTCCTAAGGCATGGTAGATGGCAAGTGGTACATGTGGATCGCGTTACAGATGAGCGGTATATATGTTGCACATGCTTTGCAAAATCAAATATTGATTGGTAGTTTTACGATCAAAATAATTGATCGATACGGAATATGCAATAAATCACTTTCTAATACAGGTGTATTACTGAGGTGCCTGTGAAACGTTTTACCATTTATGCCCCACTGATAAATCATGTCGAAAACGCGTGGTTCATCCCCGGCCAACAATTGAAATGTCGAAGCTATCAATTTTATTTTTATTTTAAGTGAGTCAACTTTTTACGCTATACACACTAATTTGTGAATCGTGCTAAAGAATCAATTCATCAAATGCTTAACTGTCATAATAACGGTTATCACTATCTTGACCCATATATTTTTATTATATTAATTACAACTTCGCTAAAGCTAGTTGGATGTATCATCGATTTTATTTCTTATAAGTTTGGTTAGTTCAATCTTCATACATATTGAAATGCCGTGTTTATCTAGTTTACCAAGAAACAGAATCTAGGTTACTCAGTAATACTTCACGTAGTTATATAGAATATTGTTCAACTTTACATAGTTCAAGGAAAACGTAAGCTACCTTCACTAAATCGGGACATGAGCCTTTAATATCATCCTCGAAGTGCTCGTTGAGAGTACGACCAGTGCTGCAACAGCGAAATCCAACTATCGAGTCGAAAATGGTAACTTACACATATAAAAACCTGTGCAGATGTATTTTTCATCAAAACAACACATATCTATTCTTTTGTAGCATAAAATTAAAAATCTTAAAATAAATACCGCTCAAATGGCGTTGAATGAACTCTATAATATATTCCGTGATCCAAGACCAGACATGGATAGCAGTAGATTTTCCAAGTTCTGTAGGGACATGAAGATCGTTGGAAACAAAAAAGTCAGCGAAGTCGATGTTGACATAGCTTTTGAAGCTAATAAGTGAGTATATTGTGCGTTATTGCTATGTTATATGTCTAAACCCGGAATTTTAAACCTATTATGTTTTGTCTTGCATGAGCCATGTATGGATCGCAACAGCAAGGCGCGATTCATATTTGGTTCATGCTCGACAAAACAAAATTTCTTTATGAGAGTTGACCGCAGACAAAATAAAGTTGAATTTTTGGATATCGTTCGGATATTTTTTTTAGTTTTTGTTTTATTCGTAAATTTTATTTATAAATTAGTAATATATTTGTAGTAAATGCAAATTCGAAAGAAGAACTCCTTTTTTACTGGTTTAAAATATTGATTTCAAACGAATATACTTTAAGCCCTGCTGGATATTATGTTGGCGTCACAGGTTGAAGATCTCGGTTACGATTCCGGCGAGTCATGGACGTAATCCATGCCCACCACTCAACCCAAGGTGTAATGACTAATAATGACTCGAGTAGGCTAATACGAACTTATTTGATTATATCTTTTCAACAACACTGACCCTGCCCGTCTATAAGTGGCCGTCAGTACAGAGCCGCCTTGATCAGGTTGATCCATTCCAAAGAGTTGCTATAAAACAAACCTTTGTAAGTTAAGGTATAGTAAGTTTGGTAAATAGAACATTGGTAGATAAATCTTAAGCAAAACAGGCCAATTTACCATGTTCTTTTTTCCATGTGTATGATAAGCATACAACTCGTTAACATCTTGTGCTAACACGTATTACTAAATTGTGTTAAAATGCATTATACAGCAATGTGAAGGAGAATGTAACAAAATTTAAATAGCATGAAAATTGACTTTACATCATTTCGCTGCAAAAGGAATCGGCTTGTGATAATTAGATATTAAAAAAATAACTACATAGCAGCTAGTACCTTTCCCATTTTTATGCATTTGTCCAATTTAATGTCTGCATCATTTTTTTCTGTTTATTCAAAAATTGTTGTTGTTTGTTCAAAAACACAGAGACAAAACTGCAAGAGGACTTACTTACAAGCAATTTACTGACGCCTTGGCTAAACTAGCTAATCTGTTGTTTGGAGACGTGGAATTTTCTCAGCGCTACAATGCGATGGAAAAACATATCATTGAAACAAGCAGAGTTGGGGTAGGTATTTTGAATGAGCGCGTTCTCGTTGACTGCAGCCCGAAATCCTTAGATTGTAAATCTGCAACACTGTAACAGAAGTACAGTAAATTTACCGGTCTTTTGCAGAAATTAAAAATTTCAAAAGTTAAAAAAGGCCATGTTGATAAGTTTATGCCAATTATGGGCTGTCGATAGAACGCAACTCGCGGTGCGTTCCATCAACACCCATATTTAGCCAAAAAAGTCAATTTTAAATTTTTTTCACTACTGCCAAGTAAAATTTCTGTTAAAGAACAATGATTTTGTTGCATTTTTTGTTTCAGTGAACCCACCCCAATCAGAACAATTCTGCCAAAACACGTTTCATCTACTTGCAATAGCATGTCGTTGAAACAGACAATTATAATAGTACAACACGATTAGGGATGGGCAAATCAAATCATTTTAAATTCAAAAATAAATTCGTATAAATTTTTCGAATTGGCTCCAATCACAAGTTTATTATAAACATGTAAAGATATATTCCGCTTCAACCCTTTCAATTTGTAATAAATCCGTAACTCTGAATTCAAATATTTATACGAACAAACTGTAAAAACAATTTTCAATTCATTCTTCACTTCTGACACTACAAATAAAGTTGGCCAAATCTATATTATTTAACTTGTATTTCGCCGTAAAAAAGATTCTAATTTCACTCTGCCTTGTCAGTTTTACTCCTATGACCGTTCTAAAACCTATTCGAATTCCCGAATTCGATTGGCCAGCCCTGGACACAATGCTAAATTTGGTGAGTAATAGGGATGATATATCACTATGAATTAATTCGTTATGAATTAATAAAGTTGTCAATAAGAATATTATAAATATGAAAAAATTTATACTTATTTAATTTCAAATTTTATAAAATATTTTCTTAGGATTCCGTTCGAGTTCAGGTTCGACATACGTCTAAATACACTGGAAATAGAGTGGCTGAAGACGAGAGTGGACCAGGGAAAGGTAATCTCAAGTTAATAATAATAATAATTGCAACTTTGGAAAATGCAATCTAATCACGGCCATTTGAGTGTACTTTTACTCGGTGATAGAGAAATAGAATTACAGTCTTGTAAGTCTGTGCTTTAGAATAGTTCTAATGTATTTCCTACGTGTTGTAAGAGGCGAAAAAGGAAAACTAAAAAGTTTTAGATAGATTTAACATTGCCCAAAGGTAGATAGATACCTTTTCATTGCAGTTTATCATAGCGATTCAGTTCTATTTGGGATATTTACCGCTCAGAGTGCTGTTGGTGGTACTTACAGCTTGTAGTAGCTCTTTTCCGTAAGATTGTCGTTAGTTAGTTTCTCATACCTGCACGAATAACTCTTAATTGACATTTAATTCATATACGACGGATTTACATTTTGGAAATATACAGAGACTTTATAGTCGCTGCTTAGGTTGGCAAAAATTCCGATTTGTGTTGTACGCATTAATTTTTTTTTATTTGTCTTTAAACAGTTTCTGAAGGAAGACTTGAAAAGACAGACGCCGAGGGATATGTCGGTGGTTATGTACCAGATCAATAGTTTTCTGCGGTTCAAAGCGACCAATGGTACAAGGCCTTGCTCTGTTAAGTGGTTAAAAAAATACATATATATGCATATAAATAAATATTAAAACAATTTTCTCCAGGGTATGCTTAATGCTTAGGTTTTGTATGGTTAAAGTTCTGACATCCAAGCAAAGGTGAGGCACAGTCGAACGAAGTAGTTCAAAATCGCATGGAATTTGTAATAAAACTAACAAATACCACTCTGGTTAACTTAAGTACCATTGGCTTAAAAAATTAAACAAATCACACCAATTTTGAGCCGTTCATGCACCGAACCGCGCCTCGTTAAAACTTGTTTGGCAAATTGAAATACTATAGTAAGAGAATAGTTGTAAGACAGTGAGGTACCGTCCATCTGAAACTCATCCTTGACCGGGCGAAGTTCCGGATTTAAAATTTTAGGCTATGGAAAATTTTAGGCTATTTTTTTTTTTTTTTTTTTAATTTTCAAAATTTGCACGTTTTGTACATAATGTGTTGTTAAATTTACTTGGGTTAATGACTTCAGACTTATTATGTGCCTATGCCTATCTGTGGCTCATTCTTGAAAAAATAAATATTTCGATTGGTATTTGTCTTGCAGCAAGTAACGGCAGTGCATCAACTTATTGCAACCTTGGCGTGATTCAGGCACATTGTAATAAGTAAAAAACTGTCAATTAGAGCACACTAACAAATCCATTTTTGAATGCCTCTGTTGCTAAACGTATTGAGTGCGCTAAAATACCAATACCTATTCCACCTAAAATTAAATACAAATAAAACAGTTATTTTATTTGGAAACCCGTTCTGGTGCTATATAAGTTAAATATTGTAGATATCTGTATTTTATGATCACGGGTCATGGTCCCGCCGGTTCCCACGCGATCGCCACGAAAAGAGTGATTATTGCACAAGGAAAACGTTACACAAAAATCATACGAGTCCCGGTGAATCCGGCTAGTTAATGCCGGCCCACCGCTCAAACTAGGCTGCAATAAAAACATGGGAAGACTAGGCTGAACAAGCATTGGTCAGAGTCAGCATGATGATGCTTAGTGAGCCAATTCGAAACGTTCTAATTGCCAAATATGTCATATGGTATAAAAAGTGACGTTGTGCCCTCGCCCCGCGTCTCGAAATTTCTATAAATTGCTATTTTATTCATTGCTCCCATTCGTAAAACCTTATTCCAAACTTTTCGTCCTGACTTCGCAATGAAAAAAGTTTTGCAACACAAAACTGCGGATCACAATAGGAAGTAATTTTTCTAAGGAACAAGTGTACAAACAGCCTGTTTTAAAACAGCATGTACTGTGTTTTTAATGTACTTCTTCGTTTTAGATGGTCTATTGCTTAACAATGCAAGTAAGTAATACAATATTTACCACTTGCAGATATTTTAAAAGTCAAACAAGACATGCCCTGGTGACACCGTATCGCGAGACTTTTCAAATAAAACTTTTAGTATTTTATTTAATTTTTCGCGTGAAAACAAAAATGCCGCAGGAAACATAGAAATAGAAATTTGCCATTGACTTCTTCTATCTTTTTCAACATTTCGAATTTTCAAGAACCTTGAGGTCGTAAAATCGCGATGCTTCGATTCAAATTTTTCACGATTAAAATAAAATACACAATTACTACTCGAAGATTAAAATAAAAATACTCATAACATAATAATATCATTATTTCTTGACTAGCCATAACGAAGCCAATTCAATGGTTGTATAATCAAAACTGTCAAAGAGTGGCAATTTCACTATATTATTGTTACAGTGTGCCTATGCTTATTAATATGACACCCTTTTCTGCTCTTATAACACGACACAAATTCTTCGTATTCAATTTTATTCTGAATATATATTAAAAGTTCTAATTTCAAACATTCTTGGCATTTTTATTGAAACTCGAAGTTTGTTTTACTGAGTGTAAAGTACATTACACTGTAACAAAAGTACAGTAAATTCACTGGCTATTTGCAGTAATTGCATATTTACAAAGTTAAAGAACGCCATGTGGATGAGATTTATGCCAAATAAGTCAAATTCGAATTTTTCTCAATTACGCCACGTAAAATTGCTGTCGAAGACCAGTGATTTGTTGCATTTTTGTTACAGTATACATAATGACAAAGGTTCAATAAGTGTACAGGTCATCTGAGGTAAGTGTATATTTTCAAATTTTGAAACCACGTGCTCTGTAATACTCATGCCATTTATAAGATGTTGATCAACGCGGATCGGCGGCAACTTTTCATATCTGTCCAAAAACGTCGATATGCCAGTTTTATTTCAATAAATGATAAGTAATATTACTGACCAATAGCGGCGATTTCGCTGCATTGTTAATACATTTGCCAAACTTTTTTGCTTTTATACAATACCTCAAACGTGATAAATGCATAATTAGCTAAATTTGCATTGTGAATATACTTTTCATTCAAAAGCTGTTAGAAATAAAAATTAAAATCCTTTTCTATATGTACACTGTGATAAAAGTGCAGTAAATTAATCGCTCATTTGCAGTAATTGTATATTTCCAAAATTTAAAATCGCCCCATTGATAAGATTCAAGTCAAGTGGGTTTTATATGGACTGTATCGTGTTTTATCAACACCCCATGACCGACCAAAGTAGACCATTTTTATGATTTTATTTCAATATCATCAAATAAAATTTCTTCTGAAAAACGCATTTTGGCTACATCGTATGCTTTATACACATCGGATGGTTGTAAAGTAGGCGTGGTGCTAACACTCTCAGACACCGAAATACCCATTTAATAAAATTGCGCTATTTTTTAATAGGCCAGGGATTGTAGCCCTACACTTTAATTATCTTAATCAAAAATTCTTGGGCCAAATATATTCTGTTAAGTGTGAGTCATTGATGGATCGCGCCACCGAGGCGAGATATATATCTGTGACGTAAGCTTAGCATAATATTATTTATGATTGAGTAAACACAAATGATTAGTCTATGTTCACTTTAAAAAACGCGGTGAAATCGTCGACTTTTGACAGTAATTTTGCTTACTATAAAATCGACATTTTCGGAAATTTATTGGCATTTCGGTGGTGCTTTCCATCAGCAATAAATACTTGGCATAAATCTCACCACAACATGGTTTCGAATTTCTGAAACAAACAAATAGTGCCTAAAGAACGGAAAACTTACTGCAATTTTACCAGAAACTTTTGGGCAGGAACACTAAAAAACGTTTCAAGGCTAAATTTTATCAAAAGCATTACTGTTTCACTCCGTCTCAAGCAAATTTTGCTTCCCCACTTGTCCCAATTACTTTTCCCATCATATGTAAACAGGTAAGTCACAACAGGTTACAGTAAGTAATTTTTTAAATCTTAAAAGACGACTATGTGCGTCTCAAAATTTGAATTTTACATTAAATATAAAATCAACTCAAGGGGTCAAGATCTCAACATTTCACTCCATATTAACTGATGAAATGATGATGAACCACAAGATATTATCCCAAACTAAAATATTCAAGTTTGACCTTTTTTGTTAGGCTAAATGTGCCGATGTATCGCGCCGCCGAAACACGGTCTGTCTGATTCTCAAGCTTCTTAAAAAAAACACTAAATGAGATTACTGAATTTTTACTTTCATACTTACCATCGTCAATTACCACTTTATCATATGGGATTACTTGAATGTTTTTTTCTGAAAAATATATATCAATATATATATATCACATTGGAATCTAGTATCTCATTTTCAAGAATCGACCACCGAAAAACTGAATTTTCATAGTTTAACGCAAAATAGAATTGATTTTTTTTTTATTTTCCTCAACGTTATTTCGGTTATTAGAGATTAAAGGAGGTCCATTCAATTTGGTGATTCAGATCCATTCAAAACATGAGTTACTCGAATCAGCCCTGAACTGTATCCCAGAAAAACTTGCAAAACGAAATGGAATTTCTTTATGTTAACGGTAAATACAAACAAAATAGCGTATATTCCAGTCAAATTCATCAGTCAAATATACAAATTGTGAACTACAGTTAGCTTCAACTCAATATAACGGTGAGCATAGTTATAAATTCATTCGTTTTTTGTATTTATAACAAGAATATAGTATTGGTTAATAGGGAAATTGTTTTACTTTCAAGATATTAATGATTCTATCCGATTAGAAAAACCAAGTTATTTGAATTAGATTCGAATTTCAAATAATTCGTATTAATTGGAAGTTCAACACATCGCTTACGCTTTCTTCGTATCATAATATTATCTTACATTGTGAAAAAATTGCAGTAAATTTAAAGTCTTATTACAGTAATGCCATATTTCCAAAAATTTGAAAAGCCTTGTTGATGAGATTAATGTCAATTATAGACTGTTGATGGACCGCACCTCGTCGGTGCGTTCCATCAACAGCCTATTATTGACTAGAAATGTGGATTTTATATTTTCAATCCAATACACCCACGTAAAATTACTGACTGCCAAAAAGCAGTAATTTTACTGCACTTTTATTAAGGTTTACTTCAAACAGATTTCTAGAAATATGATTTCTTAGTCGTATCCATATCGTACAACTCATATGCGACGCGATCCATCACGGACTCGTGCTCAACAA
This sequence comes from Styela plicata, assembly GCA_963675895.2. Taxonomy (NCBI): domain Eukaryota; kingdom Metazoa; phylum Chordata; class Ascidiacea; order Stolidobranchia; family Styelidae; genus Styela; species Styela plicata. The sequence goes on from OZ023152.1 coordinate 8,579,144, forward strand.
AAGATCCATCGCCATTCCATAAAATCATGATTACACCATTTTACCATATAATGCATTTTTGCAATTGTTTTCATTGTTATTTAACTGCTTCTCTGATCGAACATTGATATTATGGTCGAAAGCCGGATTAACTTTTCCACTGTTTCATCCAGAATGTTTCGACATGTCATTAATACTGTGTGTCAATTATTACAAATGTTTGACCGAACTGCTCGATGACAAAATACGGACTATTTCTATTTTTTAAATTCATCTCGCACTAACCAAAGTTCGGAGCAGCGGCTAAAAGAAATTACTTACTAAAAATCAATATTGCAAATAGTTGACATAAAATATAAAATCACCAACTGCGCCCTTAGGAAAAAATTTCCATACATATCTTGGCCTTGCTTATATTCAATTCAAATGAAACTCACTAAAGCCAAAGTATGGAGCAGAAGTGCTATCTCATCTGGCCGAATCGACGGTACAAGTTTCGACCAACTGTGAGCAAGATGACAATGCTAATAGCCAATGTTGTGATTTCTGCAACTGCAAATGCCAACTGCGCGTTTATCATTAAAACAAGGTGTGACGCTATTTTTTCACTACTGCAAGTGTAATTGGTTGACTTTTCAGTGAGACTTAAACAATAAGCTGTGTCCTTCTTCCATCTTAGCGAGTTTTGCGTCTTTCACATGTATTGTATAATTTTGAAATTCTAGAACCAACATTGCATTCTGTCGTTCAGGTTGTCCGTCTCTCAGTTATGTTAATCACAAAAAGTACAATGACTTTGTACGTGTACGGTAGAAAGATCGATATAAAATTTCATTATTTTAATATTTTAAGTAATATTTTAACAGCGCTAAATGTGATATTGTCCTTTCTCTAATTCCATGCTGCTATCTCATCTTGTCATGTATCTGATTTAGCAAATACAACTCTTAATTTTATGTCGACAGTATAAACACGCAAATTATCTTGATAATATAATTAACCTTACGTAATTTTGTACTGGGCACTCGGGAAAATTCACTGAGCACCTGGTTCAAGAGGCCAGATAAAGATATAGTTAAATAAATAAGGTGGTAAATATATGTATATATAACTTATGGGATCAAATTTTGGAATATTAGCGGCTTCCTAACTTTTAAAATTTATCAAATGCAATAAATATACATTTAAAAGTTTATTAGTAACTTGTCACAAAGTTATGTTGTCGATAGCGTTGAGAAATATGTTTGTGTATCGTAATAAACCATTCAAATTCTACTACATAGGTTGAATAGACGTCGTGAAGACTGCTTTAATGCCTTGAATTGAAATTACAAAAAATAATATTAAAATAAGCAACGGATGAAAACTATTTTACAGTTTTTCGCGAATTTGGTTTTTATCTCAATATGTTTCTATACATAGGTATCAAGTATCGATCATTGATAGATCGTAAAAATAAATTTCGTGATTGCGGAAATGTCAGAAAGCAATTATTGCCAGATGCTGTGGGACTGAGCAATTGCATAATATACAATATATAAATTATAGGAAATATTTGAATATTAGTCGTAAAAATTCAAGATCACTTATATGACACATAAGTCACTAAATAATGGAGAAACACATTCATACGGAAAATATCCCAAACAAAACTGAACCGCTACGTAGCAGATCAATCATCGACTTTTTGGTCGATCGTTGCTCTGCCAAAAGTCGACAATTAGCTGTCTACCGTATCAGTAGTGTTGGTTGGGTTTTTTCGATGGTTGCGAGTTGCTTCAGACCTTGCTCAGTATGAATTTAAATTAAAGATGTGCAAAATTAATTAATGCATAGTATAAAATAAAAGATGCATTTTATATTTAAATATGACAAACTGTGACGACTTAGATCTTCACTACTTCTATAAGTATATTCATCCAAACTTAATTTTGGGGACAAATATTTAAGTGTATAGTGAGTCTCACTCAGTAAACGTTTATTGAAATAAGTCGGTGATGGATCGCACTGCTAAAGCGTGGCTCATATGTGGCTTAGGCATGACAAAATAAAATTTCTGATTTTGGTAGTTTTGATTTGTTCAAGAACAAGTAACAGATGCGTCTTCACTATGTCCACAGTTATGAATTCCCCACCCTGCATGTGAACATGACATGATGCTGATCTCGGATCCAGTGCATTCAACATCATCCAACCATATTTGTCCACTCCCTTGTCCGTAATATGCTCTATGCGGAAAATCATGAGCATCACCAAATCCAAGCATATGACAGACAGCATTTGCATCTTCTATACTCCATTTATCATCACATACAGTTCCCCATATTTGATTGTAGAATATTTCTACACGGCCAGATAGTAAATCATTTCCTCCTCTGAGACGCACAATGTCTAAAAAAAGATGATTTTGGCAAGAAGATTTCTGTAGAAATTAAAAAGCTCATGACAGCGAAATTATGTTTGTCGTCGATGGTTGAATAGATAATAGAATTTGAAAAGTTTCTGTGAGCAAATTCTTGTGTCATAACATCGCAAAACATTGTAAAACTTGATTTATACCGAAATGGTTTAATATTAAAGTTATAAAAACATGCCAAATGATGGATTAAATTCATCTTTTTGCATATGCTGAATCATTGTAAAACAACCAAAAAAGACACCGGCGAGGCGAAACCCTTTTCACAATATTAATAACGTGATATGACTGAAAAATTAATTTTTCAATTTATGATAATTGAAATCCCGCATTTGGTCTATTGTACGGTAGTGTCATGGTGTGTTTAAAATTTTACAATATTTATAAATTACGTTGCCGAGCACTTTGCTGCTCCGCAATCAACTTCACTTTATGTTGCAAAATTTGGAGAGAAGAATTTGCTGAATTCATCATATCGCTGAGCATATTGACAGTTGCATTGAAGTTTGCGACACCTTGAAAGAAAATGAAATACGCAATTTTATCCCGTTGAAAACTTTTATTTGTTAAATCAAAACAAATTCGTGCCACACTTTTTATCCATATTTTGTTCAAACATAATTCATAGGCGTTTTTATGCTAATTTTCATATCAATAGACCATCAATGGACACTTGGCAAGTTTTTGTTCCTATGAACGATTTGCGTTTGATTCGAATAATGTGTGCATCGAATAACTCCGAATCACCGAATCAAATTGCCCAGCCCTACTTGAGAGTATAAAAATCTGATATGGGTGAAAAATTTGCTTTTCCTATATATTATGTTGTGCATCGATGGAGCGATTAATAATGGACATGACAGTTAAATTGGATTAAAATCTTTCGTGATCAAATCGGAACTATCTTATCATCATTTATTGTATCATACTGTGTGACAGGGTCACTTGGCTAGCTGTGATTAGGGCTGGACAATTCAAATCGCTGATTCGAAGCGATTCAAAGCACAAATTCTTCCAAGGAATTGTGAATCGTCCATGTATAATTAAAAATTTAAATTTTGCATGCTTTAACGGCGCGATCCATAAGTAACTCACGCTCAACTAATGTTTTGTCAACATATTTTTCTGACTGAGAAAAAAACAAAAACCTAAAAAATAGAGTGAAACTTTTAGATTTTATCTGCAATAAGCTATAGATTTCGGTATTTTGATAATTAATTAAGCAAATATTAATTAATTAAGCAAAATGTTTCTTGAAACACTTGAATCCTTGTGGTGCGTGCGTCACGTGACTTCGAATCTCGAATGTCATAACAAACTCTCGTTTGCCTTTGCGGTGTTGTGCTCCTTCAGTCTCGTGTCCTTGCTTAGCGCTTAATTGCATGAGGTGCCTAATGATTTGTGTGATTACTAGGCTGTTAACGTATACTACAATGGTTTTAACGTCAAATATGTTGAAAATATTCAAGAACTTCGAATATTATTGTCTCAAACTGCGATATTATCCCAAATCAGTAACAACAAGGCGGGTGACTTTGATAAAAAAATATTTAGGCTCAACATCAATGGTTTTCTAGCTTTGACTTTTTTGAAATGAAAATATTTTGAATTTGCTCATCTTAGGTTATGATATTTCACAACTTCCTTTTCAATTCGCCGCATAATTTAACGGAAGCTCATTATCTTAATAAAGTCTCATATCGTTACACAATTTTATAAGCAGTGCCATTTGCAACCAGAACAAGAAAAAGCAGTATCAAAACAAAATTCAATTTCTTTTTTGATATGAGACATTTGGTTTAAACACAAAAGGTATACGACTAAATCCCTAAGCACAAATATAGTTTGTGGTTTGTATTATTACAAGTACGGTCCAACTGTTTATAAAATAATTTTCCGATAACATATAACTAAGTAAGCAATAGTTACCTTCAGTCATATCAAAGAGCTTCTTGCTATTCTGTGAAAAATATTATCATTTCAAAATTTATATTCCGGTTTACGGGTTCAACAACTTTTGAGGTATTTGGATAATAATTTTTTATTTATACTATTTTACCTAGTTTCAAGAATATATAACTTACCTGGTTTAGCTATAAACGAGTTTTTTGTTTTATATTTAAACCTAGTGTAAATTCACTCGGTAAAACAGGAAAATTTGCCTATGAAAGAGAGGTAAATCATATTTTCATTATGAAAAAAACTAACTTTCAGGATGGAATATTTGAAAATTTTAACCTTCAAATTTATTAAAAATACCTTAAATGTATCCAAACAATTTCCTAGTTTAGTTGGTTTTCAATATAGGTACCTAGGTACCTTTACCTAGTTTTGTGGTGAATTCGTTTTACTTTATCTAGTTTAGGAAATAACAAGGTTGTCATCACTAGTAATCAAAGAAATGGAAGATCGTTTTTCCATTGCCCAAGACAAATAACACCAACTGCATGTTATAATAGTTGAACAGTTTTTGTATTTTGTAGTAACTCTTTACCATTAGTGGCTGTCAGTTGGTTTCTCGTCGACGCTTCCAGTCTTTCATAGAGCGACCTCCATTACTCCGATGAAAAAATTAAGATAATATTGCTAAGAGAATAGATAAGAAGATAAAAATCAATACCTGTTGAACAAGAATTATTCCCCATATTGCTAAAGAAAGGTTAATGAGAAAAACTCCAATTAATACGACCACCATCAAGGTAAGTTTCTTCTCCAAGTTAGCATTACGTAGGTTGAGAAGGTTTTCTCCTGAAAATATATACTTCTATTTCTAATAACCATATCCACCGCCAATAAAAAACAAGTTCAATGAAGCTCGGAGATTACATCATTTCACCGTAACTCTTCTTCTATTTGCATTATTACACATGCGCTTATGTTTATGGTTAAAAGATATGACTTAACTTTGGCTTATCGGAAATGATTGGACGTTTCACTAATCTAGGACTTAAATATTCATAAAAATTATTTTAAATATGAAAAACTAAACTCTAAAGTATTTATTGTGTAACCTGGTAAGTTACGTTGACATATCTATATATAATGCATGCTATAATATTTCAATTTCCTCTTTTGTACTTCTCTGTCTCACTATCAGCAGACGAAGAAAAGCAGAAGCATCAGAAAATTTAGAAAGTGCGGACATATGTCTCTTTTTAAGTATCTGGAAGCAACCAACTTATGAAAAGGGGTTTAAAATCAGCAATACTGCTATGGAATAGTGGTTTTGATGATTATGATTTTGAATCTTTTTTGTCCTTTCGAAAAAAATTACCTGAACATTTTAAACATTAAAAACATTGCTTAAAAACCGCTTTTAAAAACTCTCGCATCAACTTGAAATTATTTGTAATATATTCCCGCTCAACCAATGCCGAATTTTAGGCAGGAAACATGAAGTTAAAAAATGTAGCTAAATTATAATTTGCATGAACACAAACAAAAATGTCACGATGCGATGATTTCGCCTTAATTTTCGATTCCATTCCCCAAGTTTTGCGGTCTTTCTCACTGTTGATATTGATACTAAACTCGAAAACCAAGGTTTAAATATCAATCATAGTGGCATCTATTCGCAGTAGAAATATACCTTACCTTGAGTAACGGTTTGAAGTGTTTTGATGGGCTGTATATCTTCGTAAGTCCGATCTTCTGAGCTTGTTTCATCAAAAGCTTCATTATTGCTTTCATAGCGATAGTCCAAGGAAGGACCAACCCTGCTGTTGGATGGTTGTGCGATGGGAGGATTCTCCATATCATTAATGTAGAATTATTCTAGATTCTACGACAGAACGTAATATTTATGTTTATATCCAATATTTGTTCATAAGTTTATGTGTAGAAACTTAATATAAACGAGTTTTACGTTTCTTAAGCTGGAAAGTTGTTATGCTTACCTAACAGGTGAAATAAAATAAATGTGTCGTATTTGGTCGATGTTGTTTTATTACGATTGTTGTGGCAACAGTGACGCACCCACTACAAGGAAATACGCCTGCGTTCACTGTACCAAAAATGAAATAAAATCACTGCTCTTTGACAGTAATTTTACTCGGTGATATTAAAATAAAAACATCGACTCTTCACCGGTCCATCGACAGCTCATACTAAGCATTGATCTCACCAACAATGCAGTTTTGATTTTTCGAAATATATAATTACTGAAAAAGAACCGTAAATTTATCACACATTTTTTACAGTGTTATTAGTAACACACTTCCTAAAAATCGTTTATAATACCATATTCTAAATATCTTATTGAGCTACGGAGGATTTTAAAATGTAGGTATTCTGCATTACACATTTGGCAGTTTGATTCCCAAACCATTTCCTACCACGTAGGTAGATGATGTAGAAGAATTTCTAAATAAAAAACCTACAGAGAGCATTTAAGTAAAGTATTTACTTGCAAGTCATTCACGAACCAAGTTTTCATCCCAATATGCTCTTTTGAAAACAGGTTTGGCCAAGTATTGGTCATTGGTGGATAACGACACCGCTTATATTGGCAAAATAAATATTTTTATTCAAATTTTTGTCGAAAGAACGTAACAGATTATATATTAGCTATATGTTTTTCATTTCGATATTTCTATGCGTCATTTCCCTGGAGTCTAAATCTTTCGTATAGGTACAATCTCATAGAAATGCAAGTCACTCTTATTTTAATCCAATGTTAAGAAATATACCAATGTTAGTATTTGCTCTCAAGCTCAAACAAGTTGAACAACAAAGCAGAAACGTCGACTTAGACGTCACAGTGCATCAGCAACGCTAAAAATCGGTTCTAATAATCGGCGATTGGTGACTAAAGGCGGACGTATCACTTCAGGAGAAAGACAGTGACGAGTACGGTAAAAAGTTTCAACTTTAATCGCAATTTCAATGGGCATATTAGTGATTTAATCAATCCATGATAAGTCCCTTAGGAGAGTTATTCTACTAACTAACTATTCTAATTTGACTTAATTTGTCCGAACCACGAAGCAAAGTTAATGACAACACCAAAGTGTACACAAATATGGCCACTTGGTATGCCGCACTTAGATTAGACGTTCGAATACGAATACTCATATTTTATTTTCACCCGAAAATCAGAAAATTTTATCCCATATCCCTTCATTAATTTTATGTGTGATGCATACTGCAATGATCTCAAATGTTATCGTTGTTAATCTATTGAACTCTAGTAATATTATGTAAGTATAGTGTAAAAGCAAGTACAAAGCAGGTCTTGCGAGAAAATAATTATACCAATTTAGTTATATCTATGGAGTAACACAGAAAATGACCATAAATTTGTGCTGGTGACAACCGATGCAGTACGTTTTCAATCCCTTGCTTGAAAACAAAACAAACCATTTCTCTATTAAGTAGACTCTTGGATTGAGCTTTCATCTGTAACTGAGCAAAACCGAATCATTTAGAATTCGGTCTAATTCAAAGATAAATATGCTATATTTACTAATTACTTTTACTAATTTAAAAATTGTTAAAGATACGAATTATTTATTTTTGCATACACATGCTTAAATACACAATGTCTGAGAATAAAGAGTTTTATATTTTAACGACCTAATAAAATCGACTTCTGTCAATTTTGACAAAAATCGATTACATTTTGTGGTAAAAAATGAAAATTCCACTCCACTCAGTAAATATTTGTGGACGATTCACGGCTGATGCGAATCCGAAACATGATGTCGCTCAGGATGAGATGATCATATGAATGTTTAAGAATTGAAAAGAACAATATTTACCTTCTGTGAGAAAAGCGAGATTCTTGCTATTCTGCAACAAAATTATTAAATATTAAAATTTCGGAATGTTGAGTTAAAATGAGTTTATAAGCTTGTATCAATGAAATAATTATTGTATACGGAATAAATATTTTAATAGGAATAAATCTTTGTCAACGTTTTTTCCCAATTGTGTCAACTTTATTTTATATTAATAGAAGTTCGCTCCGAGCAAGACTTGGTGATGCTTGGTGGGAAATCACCCACCACAGTCAATAAATATTTATTTTTTATAGCCACTTCTTAGAATGGATCACCCTGACTAATATATATATTAAAGACGGACAGCGTTAGGATAGCCGGAAAAAAATGGTTTTTCTTGTTCGGCTTAGCCTACCCAACTTTTTACACCCAGTGTTGAGTGGTGGGCGTGGATTCACGAGCCGAACTCGCCGGGACTCGAACCGGAGATATTCATCTTGCGATGCCAGTATGTTAAATTTAAGTCATTCTCTGGAGAGATAAGATGCTATTGTTATTAGTCTGCGCTACTATAGATATACCCAATCGAAAATTTCATTTTGTCAAGCATAAGCCACCGATGGACCGCATCTCGTCGACGCGATCCATCACTGACTCAGGCTTAGCAAAAGATCAATCGACATTCCATATAATCATGATTACACCAGTTTACCTTGAGTAATGACTTGTGGTGATTCCATTTCCACTGCAATTTTACAATCTTTTTTGTTGTTATTTATCTGCTTCTCTGATCGAACATTGATATTATGGTCGAAAACCGAATTAACTTTCCCACTGGTTGATCCAGAATGTTTCGACATGTCGCTAATACTGTGTCTCAGTTATTACAAATATTTGACCGAACTGCTCAATGACAAAACACGAACTATTTCTATTTTTTGGATTGATCTCGCACTAACCAAAGTTCGGAACAGCGCCTTAAAGAAATTATTCGAAGTTTCGAAGAGTTGACATAAAGTATAAAATCACCTACTGAGCCACAAAAAACTTTCCATAAATATATTGGCCTTGCTCAGAGTCCATTCAAATGAAAAAAACTAAAGCCAATGTATGGAGCAGAGTGCTATCTCATCTGGCTTAATCAACGGTACAAGTTTCGACCAATTGTGAGCAAGATGACAATGCTAATAGCCAATATTGTGATTTCTGCAAATACAAATGCCAACTGCACGTTTATGGTTAAAACAAGGCGTGAAGCTATTTTTTACTATTGCAAATGTAATTGCTTGACTTTTTAATAGGTGTGCCCTAAGCTGTGTCCTTTTTCCTTTTTAGCGAGTTTTGCGTCTTTCACATGTATTGTATAATTTTGGAATTCTAGAACCAACTTTGCGTTCTGTAGTTCAGGTTGTCCGTCTCTCAGTTATGTTAATCACAAAAAGTACAATGACTTTGTACGTGTACGGTAGAAAGATCGATATAAAACTTTAATATTTCAATATTTTAAGTAATATTTTAATATCCATAAATGTGATATTGACCTTTCTCTAATTCTATGGGTCTATCTCATCTTCTCGGGTATCTGATTTAGCAAGTATAACTCTTAATTTTATGCCGACAGTATAAACTCGCAAATTATCTTGATAATATGGTTAACCTTACGTATTTTTATACTGGGTACTCGGAAAAATTTACTGAGCACCTGGGTAAAGAGCCTGGGTACATATACAGTTAAATAAATTAGGTGGTAAAATATATATGTAACTAATGAAATCTAATTTTAAAATATTTGCTCCTTCCAAACTTTGAAAAATTATTTAATGCAATAAATATACATTCAAAAGTTTATTAGTAGCTTGCCACAAAGTTACGTTCTCAATAGACTACACTAACACATTGAATTTAAATTATGAAAACTATTATAATAAGCAAGGGACGAAAACTACTTTACAATCATTTGTGAGTTTGGTTTTTATCGCAATATGTTTCTATACATAGGTATCAAGCATCGATCATTGATAGATCACATAAACCATAAGCAACCATCTTTCTCAATTTCTTCTTCAATTCCCTTGGAACAGATCCTATGCAGGAGCTCAATGAAATATCCCTTTCTTCTATTTTTAAAGCGAAATTAAAGAATATAAAACATATTATGTTTGTTCATACTTTTTTGAAACACTTCACAACTTTTTGTTTATACAAACAATATACACTGTTCAAAAGTTTTGAAATCTCGTTTTTTAAAAGTTTTCTTTTAAGTATGAACTGTTGATGGCACCATGGCGGTGCATTCCATTAATAGCCAATAGTTGGAAGAAAAAGTCTTTTTAAAAGTTTGAATTTAATATCTCAAATCAAATCAAAATTACTGTAAAAGAGCAGCGATTTTACTGCATCTTAATTACAGTGCAGTATAATATTTTGATCAAAACCTTTTTAAAAAGTCAGATTTATTGTCAGATGCTGTGGGACTGAGCAATTGCATAATATTCAATATATAAATTTTAGAAAATATTTAAATATTCGTAATATAATGCGAAGTACAAAATAAAAGATGCATTTTATATATAAATATTACAAACTGTGAAGACTGAGATCTTTGCTATACATCTATAAGTACATTCATCCAAGCCTAATTTTGGGGGCAAATATTTAAGTGAGTCCCACTCAGTAATCGTTTGTCGAAATAAGCGTTAGTAAAAAAAAGTCGATGATGGATCGCGCTGCTAAGGCGTGGTCCATCAGTGGCTTAGGCATGACAAAATAAAATTTCTGATTGTGGTAGTTTTGATTTGTTCAAGAACAAGTAACAGATGCATCTTCACTATGACTACAGTCATGAATTCCCCATCCTGCATGTGAACATAACATAATGCTGATCTCGGATCCAGTGCATTCAACATCATCCAACCATATCTGTCCACTTCCTTGTCCGTAATATGCTCTATGCGGAAATTCACGAGCATCACCAAATCCAAGCATACGACAGACAACATTTGCATCTTCTATACTCCATTTATCATCACATATAGTTCCCCATATTCCATTGTAGAAAATTTCCACACGTCCAGACCTCAGATGGCTTCCTCCTCTAAGCCGGACAAAGTCTAAAAACAGGTATGTACTTTGCCTAAAGACACCTGTAATATATTACACAATCCTATGACTGCGAAATTATGTTTGAATGATGTGTCGTAAAAAATGAATCTTATCTGTGTGATCAAACCCTGGTGTCATAACAACACAAAATATTTTGACTTGAAAATACGTGCATTCCCAGTCAAAAATATTTAGACCTTATTAAGTATAAGTTTCAGATGGATCGTATCAATTGGACATTGCCCATCTGTGGCTCATGCTCGGAAAATGAAATTTTGGATTGAGCTATATTGTAATAAGGGTAGTGAAGCAACAAATATATGCACCGGTGATTGATATAATATATCATCAATTAAATATTCTATATAACACCCTTAAATATATCAAACATTATACAAAACTGAAGAGTACATATACAGAATTATTTCAATCTTAAATATAATCAATGTAGAGATGTGAATATTTTTGCGTAATTTATTTTCCCTATTTTGTAAAATTTAAATTTCATTGGTTTTTCATCGGCCGAGGAGAAGATGTTTTGTTCTTTCCCAATATATAAATTTAAATTTCAGCAGCAAACTTTATAATTTACAATACAAAACACATGACTTGAATTTATCGCATAAAATCTTGATGTGTTTAATTCAATCACAACATCGAATATTGCTTTACGATACTGTTTCACTTTCGTTTATGCTTTTTTGTTAAATTCACCACAACGCTAATGCATTTTTTTATTTTTTTTTTTATTGAAATTCGCTCAGAGCAAGGACACAGAAGAAGAATCAAACTTGAAAATTCTCCTGGAGCCACTAAAGTGCAAAGAGCTAAAATGCAGGAGCAGGAACTAAAGAACCCCCATCCCTGATAGATGTCTATTAACGCGAGTTTTAAAGCCTTGTAGATCAACACGATCAGGAAAACAGCAAGAAGGCAAGGAATTCCAAAGTTTTGATATTCTTGGAAAAAAGCTTCTTGCATAAAACTGTTTGTGACATTGTGGAACCTCCACAGTGAATAGGTGCTAATTGGTAGCCAATCGTGTTGATCGATTAAAAATTTTGTTCTGAGGAACGAGAGCAGAAAGCTCCTTTGAACAAAGACCATTATAATATCTGTAAAATAAACATAGTGAGGCAACGTTGCGGCGGTGCGTCAAACTTTGCAGACTGCAGGAAAGTTTAGGACCAATCATATTGACCACACGCCGTTGAATGCGATCGAGCATGCTAAGAATAGTGACAGCGGCACTGCCCCAAATGTGACAGCAATACTCCATACAGGGTCGAATCAATGATTTGTACAAATGGAGAATGATTTCGGGAGTGAGATAATGGCGAGCTCGATATAGAGAACCGACTTTCATCGAGGCTTGTTTAGCAATACTAGTGACATATTCATTCCAACTCATGTCCTTAGATAGTGTGAGTCCAACAAGAAGAATATTAAAGGATTCCTCCAGGACAGCATCAGATAATGAAATTTGGGTTGCATTCGTATTAGTGTAACGATTACTTGATAAAACTTTAGTCTTCTCCGAGTTAAGAGTTACCTGCCAAGTTTCACCCCGATTAGATACTGTGGCCAAATCACACTCAAGTGATTTTGCCAGAGCTAGACGTTGTTCCGGGAGGGATTTTTCATTGAGACAAGAATATAGAGTTGTATCATCAGCGTAAATTATCAAATCACATATCAAATTATCAGGCAGGTCATTAATATATATCAAGAACAAAGTTGGACCAAGGATTGACCCCTGAGGGACACCGGATGAAATGGAATAATTACCTGAACGTTGTCCGTCCAAAACAACATTAATCTTACGATTGGATAAGAAAGATTTGACAATTGAAAAAACTTGTCCAGAAATCCCATACGATTGAATTTTCTGCAACAGACCTTGGTGCCAAACTCTGTCAAATGCTTTAGAAATGTCTAGAGCAACCGACTTTGCCTCCCCACAACGATCAAAGGCACGAAATATTTGTTCAGTTATTACTGTCAACAAGTCAGCAGTAGAACGAGAACGACGAAAGCCATACTGCTTGTCCGTGAGGAAGCAAAGCGACTCCAGGTGTCCAGAAATTTTATTATTAATAATTGATTCAAAAATTTTACTTATAATTGGTAAGAGACTAATTGGACGATATTTATTAGGATCAGTTCGGTCGCCACAGTTTTTGAATGCCGGCACAATCGTTGCACATTTCCATGTATTTGGGAAGGTACATTCTTTTAGGCATTTATTAAAAAGTTTGGCCAAAATAGAGTACAACTCAGGTGAAAGAATCTTCAGAATCACAGATGGAATGCAGTCAGGACCAGGAGATATGTTCGAATCGAGTTTGGCAATCATTCTAGAGACAAGTAGCGGAGTTACTGACATGTTCTCCAATGTAACGTCGGTTCGATTTGGAAAATTAGGTGGTGAGGTACCAGAAACCGAACCAAGGCTGCAGTTATTAGAGAACATCCTGGCAAACAACTCCGCCTTGTCTCTGGAAGAACACAAAATTTCAGGGCCATTTAAAAGAGGAGGGATACTAGATTTACCCCTGTTCATTACATTATTTATTATTTTCCAAAAATCTTTTGAACCCAATTTTTGTTGTGAAATTTTAGATTTGGTGGATTCCATGTATCGAGTTCTAGCAATTCTGAAAAATCTTTTACAATTATTTCTAGCCTTTCTGTGAAGTCGTCTATTATTGACGTTGGGATGTCGACGATAGCGGTGGAAACGATGATTTCTCGTCGCTATTGCCGCCGAGCATTCGGGTGAAAACCATGGGGCAGAGTGGGGCTTCACCTGGAATCTTCGGTGAGGAATGAATTCATCAATTCCAAGGCCTATCCACTCTGCGATTTCCACCGCACACTCATTAGCAGGCAACAAGAAAACATCATTCCACGGCACATCGCGGAGGAAGTCTTGAAAAGAGTCCAAGTCACCGCCCTTGTAGTTATAAGAAGTGCGGTGAAAAGGACACTCTTTACTTATGAGAGTCGAATTTTTTAATCTCAGCTGCAAAATGACGTGGTCTGAAATACCATGTGGGGGCTGGGGAACCAGGGAAAATACATCACCCGGATCTGAGACAAAGATCCAGTCGGGAAGAAGCGTGAGCCGGGTTGCCGGGGATCCTAGTCATAAAATCCACCACCTGTGTCAGAGACTCAGTGATGGCGAAATTTTGAGTTTTAATTCCGGCCAGGTCAGTTGCAGCTGAATTCAACCAGGTATCGTGATGGGCATTAAAATCTCCCATTATGCAAAATTTGGCAGATGGACAAGACATCAAAATCTTGTCCATCTGCAAAGAGATATCATCCAGGACAGAACAATCTTGGGTTGAGGGGGATCGGTATACGAAGAATAGAAATGATGTCGATGTCAGAAGCGACATGCGGAGGCACAGATACGAAAGTGATGTGGACTCAAAAGCAAATGCACGAGCTACAGGCAGATTGCTACGAACGTAGACAGCTAGTCCGTGCATATGCTTTGGAGAATCCTTGCGTATGAGCGGCAAATAACCCTCGACCCCGAAATCAGAAGATGAGATTCCAGGATTAAGGTTGGTCTCGCAGAGTGCAAAGACATCTGGACTATTCCTCGCAAGGAATGATTCCACAGAAACGAAGTTTCCTCTCAACCCACGAACGTTAGAAAAACAAATTGAAAAATTGTTGACCGTGAGATTCTTAGCACCCGCTCCCCTATTACGGGGTGCACGGGACTGGGGTCCATTGGCTTTATTCGGACGCGTCATATTATGCGAAAAAACCAGCAACTGCACGCTGAGCAGGAAACATTTCAAGGGAACTGAACTGCCACCGTTAAATGCAGTGAGTTGTATCTACCCTGGACGAGAGTATGAACTCACTACCACTTCATGAGATTGGGATTACGTTTGGTTTACCTTCTGTCTGTAGAACCTCCTGATAAGGGTGACCCTGCCAGGAGAGAATATCTCCAGTCAGTATAGCGCTACAGATTACAAAGTTAATAAGCCCATCCGCCGCGAAAAGGCAGTAATTGACAAGTATTTTGTTTTTTAGGCCAGAGCCATGAAACTGAATGCGAGAAAAACATAGTAAAAATCTCGACTTTGACCCAAATTTGATTATTTAGTATCGTGTTGGCTGGTGACTTGCCCGAAGTTGAAGTATGTAGGTCACAAAATGTACTTTTGGCCAAGGTGAAAGTTAAACTATGTCTATAACGTACTTTGTGGTTCCGTCAGCAACTGCATTTTCTGTTGTAAACTTCTGGTCGAAATGTTTGCTAAATTCACCATTTCAAGAAGCAAAATATCACTTGTATTGAGGTTTGAGATACCTTCGGAGAAAAATAAATAGATAATTTTATCATGGTGAAAATAATTGTGCGTTCCAAAGATTCTATCCATACTATGTTTTTAAAATAATTTATTCACTTTTGTGGATGTTAAAACTGGGTATCAATAGATTATTTATGGATAACATGGCAGTATTTCCTTTCCGTGACGGCCCAAATTTTTATCAGAACTTATCGTAACATAGAGTGTTGTCAGTGGGACATCACTTGGCTAGCTGCAAATATGTATTTGGATTTCAGTGTTTTGCTCAGAGGAATATTAAGAAATTTTGAAGCGGGAAACAGATTTCTAAAAATGGTATTCAACCAAACATGGGTGGCGAAGGACTACAAAGCGGGTCGTGCTGAGGCGATCTAATATTTTCAAAATCGATGAATTTAACGCTCTTTCAACTCTATTGTTTTAGTCTTATCATAAGGCGAATATTATCTCACACAAGTACATTCTTCTAAAAAGTTCTGAAGTATCGAGTCAAAAGTTCTTTGTTTTTTCTGGTTAGCTCACTAGTTCGTGTGCGGGCAACACACTTGGAGTCGCGCCTACCAGTTACGTGCAGCTTGACAGCCTCGCGGCCTCGTGGCTCAGTCGATAAGGCTCAAATCCACCTTGCGTTGGGTGTTATGTTGGATATAAGCGATCAAATGGTTCAAATTTTTTGAAAAACGAATAGGCAATTCAATTCAAACCTTCATGAATGTTCGAAAATGCATTTTTGTTCATTGTTTCGGTTATAGTCGCCCGTTGCTTTATCAGGAATATGTCTTCTTCCAACCAATCGACATGAACTGTTCAATAAATCAGTATGAAACGTTTAAATCATGATAAATGAAGAAAACAATCTAAAAAACCCTCTCCTCTCCCGCTCAACATAAATTTTTGATTGAGTTGGAGTTCGTTTTATTTTATTAATGAGTTAGAACTTTTCTAAAATATCAGTTTTTTCAGAAATATATTTCAATACGTACCGCTAGCTATGTGGTACACACAAGTTTGAAATCTGCACGGGATACTTATGTGTCGCCTTAAGGGGATTAAGGGTGCACTGATATAGACTTTGTCCGCCAGACATTTCTTTGCACTATAGTGGTAAGGTAATTTCTCAACCTCTGGTTGAAAACTGAAGTTTACCATTTCTTTCTTAACTTTGAAATACCATTATAAAATAAATTTATTCGTTGATCGAGAACTTACGAGTATAATTTTCTTTGAGCAGTTGTAACTGAGCCTTGTATTCATTCGCATCTAAAAATAACAATGCTTGTGCTGAATTGAAACATTGTGTTAGAAATTGTATGGTATATTATAAATATTTATATTCATTTTGTAATAAGAAACTGAGTCGCTCACTTACCCACGTTAATTGTTCAGTAAATTCAAAATAAATAGCAACAGTTTATAAAATAATTTTCGGATATAGATATAACTAAGAAAGCAATATTTACCTTCAGTCATATCAAAGAGCTTCTTGCTATTCTGTGAAAAATATTCCAATTTCAAAATTTATATTCCGATTTACGGCTTCAACCAATAGTTTTTAGCGAGTTTTTTGTTTTATATTAAACCTAGTGTAAATTCACTCTGTAAAATAGGAAAATTTACCTTTTTTACCACTAGGTAGCTGGTTAAAAAAAAAGTGACGTAAATCATATTTTTATTATGAAAAAAAGCTTACAAGATGGACTATTTAAAAATTTTAACCGTCAAATTTATTAAAAATACCTTAATTGTAGCCAAACAACAGAGTAATACTTTCCATCCACTATTTCCATCACTAGTAATCAAAGAAATGGAAGATCGTTTTTCCATTGCCCAACACAAATAACACCAACTGCACGTTATAATAGTGTATCAGTTTTTATATTTTGTAGTAACTCTTTACCATTAGTGACTGTCAGTTGGTTTCTCTTCGGCGCTTCCAGTCTTTCATAGAGCGAGCAAACTTTAATACTTCGATACAAAAATAAGACAATAAGGCTAAGACAATAGACAAGGAGATAAAAATCAATACCTGTTGAACAAGAATTATTCCACATATTGCTAAAGTAAGGTTGATGAGAAAAACTACAAATAACATGATCACTATCAGGGTAAGTTTCTTCTCCAAATTAGCATTACGTTGGTTGAGAAGGTTTTCCCCTGAAAATATATACTTCTATTACTTATAACCATATCCAATGAGAATAAAAACAAGGTCAATGAAACTCCGAGATTACATCATCCGTAACTCTTTTCTATTTGCCTTATTACACACGTGATTGTGGTTATGGTGAAAAGATATGACTTTAATTTGGCTCTGGCTTATCGGAAATGTTTGACGTCTCACTAATCTAGAATTTAACAATTCATAGAAATTATTTGAACTATGGACCACCAAACTCTATAGTAGTTATCGCGGAGCCTGTTAAGTTAGATCTACGATGAAGACATTTTGGACGCCCTAAGTAAACATGATTCTGTCAATCTGGTTGTCGTAATATTCTCACCGCGATATTTCAAGGATTTTTTTAGTTTCAAGACAGGAAAAATTTGCAGTATTACGTCCTAAATTTATAGACTTGGACAATATGGAGTACGATTGACTCATATTTTAAATTGTTCGGAGTAGCACTTTCCCAGTAACCTGAAAGGGCTAAATCTTATTTTCGGAAACTTGGTGGTAGTTGACAATTTAAAGCAAAAAATATTAAATTATCATATGCACGCAGTTAATGTTTAAAACAAGTTTATTTACTTTAGGATGAACAAATTAAAAATAATAATAATAATAATCACGAGCCTTATCATCTGCTTCCCCGCAGCTCTCGCTTAACTACCGCTTTTAAACCCCCAACAATAACTCACACAAATTCACCTGAATTGTAATTTGAATAACCCCAAACAAAAAGGTCACAATGCGAAGATTTCGCCTTGTTTTTCTATTCCATTTTCTAAGTTCTGCGTTACTCTTTGATGCTTGTATTAATAATAAGCTACAAAAACCAAGGTTTATAGGCCACAAATAAGTAGTATCCAATCTTATCTAGTGGGTGAAATGTACCTTACCTTGAGGAACGGTTTGACGTGTTTTAATGCGCGGTACATTCTCATAAATTTGATCTTCTGTGTTTGTTTCGTCCAAAGATTCATTATTGCTATTATAACGATAGTCCAGAGAATGCTCAACCCTGCTGTTGGATGGTTGTGTGATATAAGAATTTTCCATATTGCTGATGTAGAGTTATTCTACAGTCTACGGCATAACGTATCATTTATAATTTCGATTATTGTTCATAAATCTTCCCGCGTAAATAGAAACTTAATAGAAACGAGACTTACGCTTCTTAAGCCGAATGGGTGTTATACAATGCATAATGCATAATGCATAACAAATGCATAGTAATTGTACTGGTAATTTGCAGTATCTGCATATTTCAAAAGCTAAAAAACGCCGATCTGTCAAAGACCAGTGATTTTTTTGCATTTTTTGTTACAGTTTATGCCCAGGTCTATGAAGGTCTACAGTCTATGAAATAAAAACAATGTGTGGTATTTTAGTCGATTATTGTTTGATAGTGATTGTTGTGTCAACAGTGACTCCTCGCGCCCACTATAAGAAACATCCGTAAGTTTGTGACTAGTCACTTCGTGAAAGTTATTTATAATGTTATAAAAGCCTAATATTTTGTTAAGACATAAAAGATTTTAAAATGTGGTTATTTTGCATTACATAATTGGCAATTTGATTCCTTGACCATTGCTTACGATGTAAGTAAATGATAGAAGATAATGATTACGTAGAAAAAAGTTTCGAATCAATTCATACAAAGTTTTATCCCAATATTATCCCTTGACCAAGTATCGGTCACTGATCGGTCACTAACATCACCCCCTATTATTGACAAAATATTTTTTACACCCGAATATATAGAGAATGAAGCAAAGCTCAAGCAAGTTAAGCAACAAAGCAGGAGCATAGGCTCTGATGTTACACTCCAGCTGCCATAGTACTTATCGCCTATAGTGATAAGCGAATCGGTACCTTATAAAGACGGGTGTATCACTTCAGGAGAAAGACAGCGACCAGCACGATACAAAAATCCAACTTTCATCGCATTGCTAGAGGAAATATTGTGAGTCAATCATTCCAAGTAAACTCCCTAAAGAGTGTTAATGTACTAAACGGCAACCAGCTATTCCCATACACAACTTGATTTAATGAGTGTGACTACAGTCTGAACCACGAAGTATTTCATAAAAGTAACTTTCTCTCAAATATCGCCACCAGGGAAGCCGCGTTTAGATTCAAGATATGATTTGGTATGACTCGACAGCAGTTTTGGGAAAATAATTAAGCATAAGCATAATTAAACGCTGTTGTGATTAACAAAACATATTTTATCGTATTCGCAAATATTGGTTTTACGTGTGATTTCAAATGATATCGTTATAAAATGAACATATATTATTATTGTTGGTAACATTTGGAATAGTATAAAGGCAAGTACAAAGCAGGTCCTGCAAAAAAATAAATATCAATTTAGTTATATCTATTGACGTTCTATCACATTCACGTGTGTGCACATTTTCGTGGTAGTCCGCGAAAATAACTTAAATTCTCATAAATGAACTCTGATAGTTCTTGAATGTCTCATTTGTGCTATCACGAATTCTTAAAAAAACATCGAAAATAGTGTCAACAATGACACCCTTATGATCTTATGCATTTAACATAAAAAGGCGTTAAATCGCTATGCTTTGACAATAATTTTACTCGCTTATATTGGAAGCAAACTATAACATTCGACCGATCATGGATTGTTGATAAAACGCCGCTCGATACCCATCAACAAGCCACACTTGGCCTAAATCTAATCAAAAGTGGGGTCACAAATTTTAGAAATTAGAGATTACTACAAATGAACTGCATATGCACTGTGTCTAATTAATTGTTTAATTGGATTATGTGAATACAAATCAGGTTGTATCATATCATAAAATATATGAAGATTAATAATCGAGGAGGACGGCAGGGGTAATTGAAATATCAAAATAGTATAAAAATTCAGTAGTGGGCGATGAATATTTGACAAAATTGGCATATCACTCAATTTTATGCTATCACATACACTCCAAATTGGCGTCATAAAAAATATTCTTTGTGCTTTTCTCGTATTTCTAGTTTATATCAGGACATACGAGCGTTTCATCAACACCTCATACTTGGCAAAAACGTCAATATTGATTTTTTTTAATATTGCCAAATAAAATTACTGTCAAACACCGGTGATTTTGTTGCATTTTTGTTACAGTATAATGAAGTGTCATGAGAGCGTTCGAAATAATTGTTTAAAAAATCATGCTTTATGCCAAATTTTGCGTTATAAAAGTTGACATAAATCACGACATTGTGCTCGAAATTCGGAAAAAGAAAATCAGATATCAGTGATTAAGTTTTTCTGAAATGTTGAGCCATTTATTCTTTCCCTTTATAAAGCAATTAAAAAAATCATAAAATTACCGCTTAAACAGACCCAGAGCCAGAATTACATACTGAAGATAAAAATATAATTCCATTCATCTAGTAAATTCCACTATTTTACCTTGGGTACCGGTTTTTGTGTATCGATGTCCAACATATCTTCATAAGCGCCTTCCACTACGAGCACTAAAACGGTAATCGAAATTTAGGTGAATATTGACTTTAGGCAACGGTATTACACATGCTTCGTTTACTTTTGCCATATTACCATCGTCAAATTCAGTAAGAATGTATTAGGATATAGAATTTCTTGAACTCATTGTTAACCCTTAATTTTTCTTTGTTCTTTATTAAAAGCAAAATTTGAAGCCGGAAAGAGAGCTTGGGCTGGGAAAATCGAATTATTAGGAATTTATATCGGATCGAATCACTAATTTCATAAAATGAGAAATATCCCATTTTTACTAATACAACTTGCCTCAATTATGAAATCAAGAAATTTATAGTCACGATTTATGGTCAATGTATTTCCGATTCAGTTTCACACGTCTGAGAGCAAACATTTTATATTTCAACAACCAAATACAATGGGTTTTTAGATAAATATGACCAAATCAATTGCTTTTTGTCGTTAGAAATGGAACTTCCACTTCATTCAGTAAGTTTTCATTTCTCATTAACGGTTCACAATCGATTCGACAGAATTGTGTTTGGGGTCGATTCAATAAAGCGAATCAAATTACACTGATAAAAAATGATGCACTGATAAAAAATGCAACAAAATCACTTGTCTTTGGCAGTGATTTTATTTGGCGGTACTGAAAAAAATTGAAAATTGACTTTTTGGCCTAAATATGGGGTGTTGATCGAACGCACCGTGATTTACTGTACTTTTGTTACAGTGTACTCCAAGAAAAAATTTAATGGCCACCCTTAACAAGGTCTTGTGCCAGCGGCCACTTGTAAAGGAAAGAGATCAGTGTTGTTAGAAAGATATGATCCTTGAGTTCGGCTTCGCCCCAAGTTATTACACCCTGGATTGAGCGGTAAGCACATACTAATAACCCAAACCCGCCGAGACTGAACCCTAGATCTTAAACCCACGATGCTAATATGATAACCATTAGGCCACCACGCCATAAAACGTAGTACCTGTAACCGCACGCACGATCAGCTACTCAATTTATAAAATCAAACCAGCGACGTACCGATCTCAATGTTAGGGTAAAACCATCTCCTCACATATAGCTGGAAACTATGATACGCCCTTCCAATATGTCAAATCGTTATACCTTCTATGAGACTGCGTCACTATGACAGTCATGGCAATTATGTATCTATTTATCAGAAAGAACTAGAGCCAACTTCATCGCGAAAGAAATTTGGTGCCTTTCGAGTCCTTGACAACATGATGTCATTTTCATTGGGTAATTGTTCACGGATAGAGATGCTACTGTTGAATCCAATGTCCGAAAAAAATCGGTCACATATACATATGATAGGAATACTTTTTCGTCGTTTGGTTAGGTTCCACCGAATTGTCATGCATAATTCTCCTTTAATATGTTGAAATTTCACATTTTTTTGCAATATGGTTAGGAAGTAAGCTATTCATTGATAATTTTTCATGGTTTTTAAGTAGATGTCAATTCGTTAAAGTTCAATTCGAAATGATATGATTCGAAAATCGATCTGAGAGTACGTCTTTAAATGTTAGCACAAGTCACAATTTTGTCACGTTCGTTTACCACTGATACAAAATTATACAATTTATACATTGAAAAAAACGTTAAATCTTCTTGTGCAATGTTGTTTCAGAATAACAGAGATATTAAAAATTCACAATTTCGAAATTCGCTTTAAGCAAGGCGTCACGGGACATATCATGCATAAAGTCTGCTGAAACCACTGGTGTGCAGAGAGCTACGTAGCTGCGGGAATGAAGGAAGATTACAGGATTTCATCTCTAAAAGATATTTATTGACACGAGCCATTGTTATCACCCAACCAAAAATTTATTTTCGTCAACACTGAACGACTGATGGACCGCACCTCAGTGGTATCATCCATCAGCAGGTCAGATTTAACAAAAGATAACGTAGAGTAACTGAAGTGGAGCATACAAATATTCAGTATATCCTGAAATGTCATTTTTGATTTTGGTCTCGATTATATTTTTCCAAAGGACTTTTTTATCTGTATTATGGCATTTGCATTTCAAGATGCTAAATAGTCGAAATTGTTGCACGCCATTGTTGCGCCAACAACAGCGGTGTCTTTATTTTAACGTGACAACGGTTCTAAAAGCGTGGGAGGGCGAGGCTGTGGATCATTGTGTAAGTGCCTGATTGAAATGTTTTTGTGAATCCCAGTTTTGCAAAAATTGATTCACTGGAATACTAGTGTTGAATTCTCTAGAAGAAAGTTACTTGATCGACGTGTACTTTTGCGTAAGTTTCCATTACACAAGCCAAGGACGTCAACAATATACGTATTTGATACCTTGACATACAGTAGGACGTATTCTTCATCCATGATAAGAATAATGCATTTGTATTGTGTCTTCATGAGACCTCTAGTTGTTCTATATCGTCCAATTGACTAGCCCGTCTTAAATCTTGCTTTTCAGATATAGGGTTGACAAAATGGAATTGTTCGTAATTTTTAATTTTTTCGTATAGGATAAAATCCGGATAAAAAGCTGTTTCCATGATTTTACCCCAATTTATAGGCTAATGTAACTGGTATATATATATATATATATATATATATATATATATATATATATATATATATATATTTCACTTTATAATCGTCAATTCTCCACAAAAAACAAAATTTTATAAAACATTGCAAATTTAAAAAAATATTTTAAAACGTTGCAATTTAGCCCAATCTGGAGTTTATGTGCTATGTTCGATGCCCGACTCATTCGAATAATCTGCGCTTCGAATCGATTTAAAATGGTGCGAACTAAATGACTGACATTACACTTGTCCAGTTGAATTAGCATTCTGATGAAAAATTTGATTTGTAGTAATCTATTATTCGAGTTATGCATGTTATTTGAGTTTGAAATTATGTTATACGTAGCTTTCTTTACAACTGAAATGACAATACTACTTTTGAGAAGGAGTAAGTCAACTTCTTCACAATTCATAATAAATTACCACAAAAAGGGATGACAAAAATAGACATGTTGCTGCATAATCGCCTTATTCTTGAGAGATTAGACAACGGTTGTGCTAACATTATTTTGCAGTCAACGTCGTGAAACAATCGTGAAGAAATTTTATCGAGCACGCACAACAGATGAATCGCGACTTGACGGAGCGTTCAGTGTCTCGTGCATTACAGAACATGTAATGCAGAACTTCTCTAACTGGGAATACAAGCGTGTGTAGATTGCGTTTTTCTAGATATATAATATTTACCAAGCCAAAACAGCCATACGTGTGATCATTGCAAGGGTGGAAGTACGGTACAGTACAAAATTTTTATCGTACTTCCAACCAGCAAAATAATTCTGTACCGAACTTCGTACCGTACCTTTCGATAATTTTCCGTACCGTACCGTACGATATTATTTTTTTCGTACATCGTACCAAACTTCGTACCAGTATAAAATTTAGTTCGATTAATATTTTTCATTTATCGTACTAAATTTCGTACTAGTACGAAAACAGGTACGATTTGCTGGGCAGCAATTTCGTACCGTACCAACTCCTAATGTCCAAAAAGGCCCTATTTGTAAAGTTTGGCCACCGCAAGAAACATTTTAGATCAAAGTGATGCAGTTTTAAGCTATCTGGTTTAAAATCCAGGACAGTAAAACATAGGCGTAACTGGTGGGGGACATATGCTTGTGCCTCCCCCAAATACCATTGTTCCTATTTATATATAGAATGCGCCTAATATGAGAATGGTAGACCGGAGTTAATAAATAGTGGTGAGATGAGCACTGTCTGTGCGAAAAAATCTTGCATGAAGCGATAATTCTCTCACGACGAAACAATACAAGAACCTTCTCTTAGTGCATTTTTGTATCTGGTATTTCGGGTGCAATTTAAGTTATCTTCAGATTATGGAATAATGCTATTTGTTTTTTCATACCAGTCAGACGTATTTCCGACATGCCTCGTTCTCTATATTGTGACGCTGTTTTTAACAAAATATAATTACTGATTGAGATGAGCATCAGATAACATTCAACTCAAAACAGTCTAAATATATCATTATATACTGAAGTTTCCGCTCCGATAATATACTTCTACGTGTCAGAGTGCGAACAAAACGTAATAATGGTGGTTACTGGTTAACTAAGTGGCATTGGGGTGAGAGGTTTTAATTTAATTTTCAAAAAATTGTCGCGCGCCTCCGGCTCTTTGCTCTTAAAATATATATTTTTGTTTCGTCCTCAAAAAAAAAAAAAAAAAATCATGCGCGTTCGGCACGCTAATCTTTTTTTAATTTGAAAGCATGTGTTTGGATGTTGGAAAAAATGTGCCCTCCCCTAATTTTTTTTCCGAGTCCGTCATTGGAATTGATATATTCGGGCCCTGCTTCCTACGCCATTGTGAATTTAAAATAAAAACAGGCCAAAGCGCGTCGACGATGCTAACGATATATTTAGAAACTACACCGTGTTTTTTAGTATTATGAATGTTGCTTATCTTGTCCAATTAAATTTAGCTATCACAACTTTCGTTATGAAAATGGGTTCAGATTGTGACTTCTCAAATCAGCGGCCTACATGTATTTCCACGCAATCACGCCACTACAGTAAAACTGATAAACGACATAGCTCATTTAATTAGTTCAAGTTAATCAGTTGCATTTTTTTATTGCCATACCTTCGCCGCTTTATATCATTTTAAAATTGCCCTTTGGCTTAAAAAATTCTTTAATAGACAGAATTCATATTATCAGCGCCCCGTTATGAAAAGGCATAGATGTCGAATGAATTTTTTTAAATCCATTTGAGAAGAATAAAGTGTAATGCGAAGGTACGATAAAGAGTACGGTACGGTACGAAATAAATATCGAACTTCGTACCGTACCAAGTACGAAAATTGAAAAACGAATCGTACCGGAAAATCCAATCGTACCGTACCGAATTTCGTACAGTACCGTACTACCAGCCTTGGCCTGGTGTACGTTCATCTGCGCCGGAAAACGTGGAGAACCGTTTTACTAGCGTGGAACGCAAGGCTATAGTACAACAAACCTGAACGCAACCGACATGCAAGTGTTTATTTCGGGCTTAAGGAAGATCATACTATAAAAATGAAAGTTGACACATACACTTCTGAGTCAATCGAGTTCAAGTGTTAGAGAAAAAAATTACAGAAAATTAGACATTACATAACCGACGACAATATATTGTGTGCGTAAGATAAGGATATTTGAAATTGGAACTTTATAGGAATCTCATTGAAATTCATATTACATAAGCCTTTGATAACATATGCCTTGTTCCCATAGGTATGTGTTATTGAAATATATTTAGTAATACGCGATATGTTATTTATTTACAATTGAGAAGTATCAATAACAGGCTGATTTTTCCCGTAACCACCCCTAAGTTCGAGACCATCGGGATAAGTAATTAAGTAAACAGAGAAAGGACGTGTAATTTTATAAGTTTACATTGAGCAAGTCCAGAAGCAGTGCCCAAAAGGATCTACCAAAGGGCCACTGAATATCAAAGAGCCATACAAGATTCAGTACTAGCAACTACAGTCTAAGCGGAAAATGCCCTACTGAACTGGACAACGATGGTAAAGGGCAGTGAGGGGTATATGCCCTGGGAGATGGTAAAACTATCTATCACAACTTTGTTTCCTTTTAGTCGTTGCATCTTACGACACGTAGGAGATCCTTTAGGATCTCAAGCGCGTACCTACAGTGGTACACGTGTTGCTGGTGCAAAAAATTATATCGATAGTAAAAACAAGCGAAGATACATCATCCAATTTATAAATGTAATATAATTTGATTTCGATTTACAAATCTGCCAAGTTGAATGTTGCATATTGGTAGATATATAAATGTGGCATAGATTCGAGACAGATTTGCAAAGTGAATCTCGGATCCATAAATGTGATAAATTTAGTCTTTGTTCCTACGAACGATTCACTATTGATTCGAATAAATTGTGCTTCGAATCTCCGAATCAAATTGCCCAGCCCTAACCCCAATGCAATGCCTACGTATTCTCTAATACATTTTTTCTTTATAGTGTTAAGCAAGACAAAAGCTGACAAAATGAATTTGAATTATTTGTCCTTGCATAGCGATTGTGTAATAAATGATCGTATTCGAATGTCAACGTTGGCGATCGCAGCTATAAATACCCTGCAAAATCATCGAGAGATCAGAAATATGGTTGGGCAGATCGAGTGATCAGCAGTCAGTAAAATCGTTGCCCATACATGTTTTGTGAAGAAAACATGTTTTCTGCCCTGCAGAGGTGTTTGTATGCGCATTCGGAACATACAGCGTTTGCTTTCATTGGGTATTTCATTTATATGCATTTGCTTATTTTATTTTCCAATATACAATTCCAATATGGGCCAAGGTGCTACACCTCTTTTTTAAACGAGATATAAACTTGTTGATATTGGGTTGAATTCAAACTTGAAGACTTTTATTCGAAAAAGGTTGTTTTTCTAATTTAATAGCAAATCACAATATTTCGAATCGAATCTTTGCGAATTTGCTTATATTTGAGAACGAATGGCAAAATTTTGGCAAAATGTGCGAATTGTTCTTATTATCGAGACAACATTTACAAAATAAAAAAAAACATATTCACTCACAATTGCTAGTCTTTTTGTTCATACATTTGATATATTGGTTAATTGCCATTGATGTGAGATTGGAACGTTTCGAATCAACAAGAACAGAGAAACCGTATCGCGGAAGAAAATTTAACAGTCTCTAGTTTTTTTTTTTACAAAAAACAATATAATATTTATCATATAAACGACAGAAATGGAGATAATAATACCTAGTATTTTGTTCAGTTACGTAATATTCAAACTTTAGATATTGATTTTAGTAAAATCACATAGCTAATATGGACAAAACTTGTGTTATTTTAATCTTGGCTTGTTTGATCGGCTCAGGGCACGCAGGTAAGTTTTTCTATGCATGTATTTCCATTATGATTTGGTACAAACTTAGATTTATTGCTGAATTATGCAGCCAGAAAGTGTATGAGTGTATGAGTTTTTTCCATCAAATTTTACTCTTTACAACTTATGAAGCTTAATGGATTGGATTCCACTTTAAAACTATATTATAGCTTTGTCATATTCGTATTTCTGCTTCTTTCACATTTTAGCCTTGAGATCAACGCTTACATGGAGCAGAGTCGAGTATACGTTCTGGACTGCTGATATGGACTACACTGATTTTTATGGTGCTGTGAGTGGATGCGCATTCCATGGAAAAGATTCCATGGTTGCAATCACAAACAGCGAAACTCAACAAGTGGTCTATTACCTTGTTGAACCTTGGTAAGTATGGAATATTTGAATGTATAATCTTGATGGTAATGCTAAACACGCATAGATAAAAAGCAAAATGGATTTCGACTTTTTAAAAAATTGTAATTGATTTTTAACAATAGCCGTTTTTATTTAGCAAAGCGACCTAGTCGGAGATTTTGACACACGGCCTATTTTGTTAAGTATAGATCACTTTTACACCGCACCTCTGTAGCGCAGTCTAACGCAATCGGCGTGGCTTACAACAAGGTATTTGCGGTAGACTGGAATTGTGTAACTAAATGTGCAAAGCATGAGTATTGGTATACATATTTAGTAAAATATCAAGCTGGCGAAAGTTAAAAAATGTATAATCCCAAATACTGTATTTAGAGTTCAATATATTACAATATGGAATCAGTTTTCTCACGTTTTAAATCTTGCCTACACACAAGAATTTTTATTTTTTTCATGTGTGAGACGCAGATGAAGCATGATAATCTTTAGTTTATGTGCGATCTAATTATTGATGAAAAAGATAAATTATCATGCAATTTTTTAACTCAATTTTCAGAAATTTGATTTTGTCAATTGTGAATTACTGAGTAATTGCTTGACAATGTGACAATGTGACAATGTTTCAATCAAACATTTCTAATCGCAATTTAAAACTTATAAAACCGAATTAGCGTGAAATTCTATTCACTTTAACTATAAAATAAGTTCATGAAAAGTTTTATTTTTTTAAAAAAAAATTTTTATGTAGGATTGACAGAGACATTTGGATTGGACTGAACGACGACTTCGTCGAACAATCTTGGTATTGGTTGGATGGAACTAACTCAATTGATGGTTTTACTAGTTGGTATGTACAGTAGCCTGACTGGCTTCGATTAGTACCGGTGTAAAATTCTTTGAGTTTAAATTCGTGTGAGACCGGTCTGTACTCAACAAAATATTAGTCAAAGACGAGTATATCAATTTTACATTTCAATATAAAACCCGGAAGAACCCCACAAAAGGAATCATACAAAACCAACTTATATGACGAAGAGATACTAGTACTACCAGTAACTGCACTCTAGGTGGAAAACATTCCAGTTGGCTAAACTACAATAGCAAAGCGCAGTGAGTTGTATCTGTCCTGAGCTATAGTGTTACCACCCACCACCGAATAGGAGGTAAACAGAAACTCACTTTCAGACACATTTATTTTCTAGTCGAATAGCTAATATCCTTATTTCGATTCAAATCTGATCTTGTTTAAATATTAAAGAGAAGATTTAATTAATTCGAATTTTTTAATAACTTGGTGAAAATATACGTAAAATCACAAAATGATTTTTTAGCCAATCTTTAAAGTGGTCCACCCTGATCAAGGCCGCACACCGGCTTATGCGGCCGTATATTGCCAACATGGTTAGAGTTGTCGGAACGGTATTATCTTTCCAGCTCGGCATAGCTCATTTCCTGGAGTAGTAGGCCGGACCTACCGGGTCTCATACTCAAGAACTTCAACTTGCGATGCCAACATGATCGATAACCACTAGGCAGGCTATCGAGTCTAATCGAGCACTGGCATAATAAAATTTTTAATTTAAAAATCATTTGTCGAATCACAAAGATGATATCTTAATCTGGAACGAACTGTGGTTGTATTTTGGTTCAAACGGTATTTGCATTTAACTCTATAAAATGGAATAACGTTCCGTCATTTTAGACAAACAAAATCAGTGATTTTTAACTCTATTTTGCTCAGTTTGTCGCAAAGCCATGATTTATGTCAAATTTTACAACGTAAAATTTGGCTTATATCATGGTTTTACTGCAAATTGAATCAGTTGAGAAATAATCTTGGATAGACCTAAAGACGACATGAAATGACATCCTTATTTTGAAACACCTGTCTCATTTTCCCCGAATATTTCTATGGCCGTTAATATTGCTTACAACGTGCTCAATTACTTCGATTTTTCAAACATTCCGCTCAAAACTTCGAATGTTTGATAATATACATTAAAATCACAGAATATGCGAAGATATCCAGTTTTAATATTGTTTTATAAATTATGTTAAAGGGCTACTGTACCCACTCAGGATACCTCAAGAAATTGTGCATTTGCCCCAGATGGCCAAACCTGGCAAGCCTATGACTGCAGTGCAAATCATGGATTTGTTTGTCAAAATGGTTTGTAAAAATCCTTTTTTATATTACCCTGTTTATTAATATTATCAAAGTTTTTGAATGTGAATAATCGTCACTTCTTGAAACTCTTGGGGTACTCGAACTGAACAATAACTGAGTGAGAATGTTATTATATACTAAATTATTCAGTTACCTAAGCTATCTACTCAGGGTGCCCGGTTAGATCAGTCGGTAAAAACGTTAGGAATCCTCCTACAGCTACATGAATTGCGGGAATGGGAACTCAAAAATCCCTATCCAGGTGTCAATTGACGCGAGTTTTAAAGGTATGCAGATCAACACGACCAGAGGAGCAATACGCTCCGAGCTGCTCAATCCTAACGCCCTGGGATCGAATGCTGCGCCGGTTGATTATATGCGAAAGGATTGCTGGTCACCTCACCTGTGCACGGTGGTGCGCATAACCGAAGGTTACGACTTTCTACACCAACCATGTCCATGCGCAGAAAAAATCTGTTAACGGTCAGATAAAAACCCCTGTCCCTACTTGCAACTGTTATCTGCCCGATAGGAGTTAATTCGCCATATAATTAAACCGTCTCCTCAGCTTCCCGCTTCTGCGAGATAAAAATGAAATTCTATCCCATCCATGACTAGATTAATCAACGAAAACGAAAAGGTTTTACAAAAATTTTTTAGATTGGTAAACAGTTTTTTCGTAACACATAGCGAATTCTTGCCTTGATGAGCGTGCAAGGACGCGGCCCATCAGTGGTTCGGGCTTATCTAAATAAATTTTTTTATTCTCCTATTTTCACCCATAGCTAACAAGATCAACGGAAAATCAGCTTCAGTTTTTGTGTCGGATGAAAGACCTGCCGTACAAGAATCTGGCAACGTCCTAATTACTTGCACCGTAGCAGCAAGTGATCTTTCTGAAGTAACTTGGTACAAAAACGGTAAAGTTGTC
This sequence comes from Styela plicata, assembly GCA_963675895.2. NCBI lineage: Eukaryota > Metazoa > Chordata > Ascidiacea > Stolidobranchia > Styelidae > Styela > Styela plicata. The sequence continues at coordinate 8,610,789 of OZ023152.1, forward strand.
TCTCAAAGTTTGAACCAGAGAATACGTCAAGCTCTTGGTAAAGGAAGTTCCACTCTTCTGATTACAAATGCCTCAGTCGAGGATGCTGGATTTTATACTTGCTCTTCTACTAAGCTTGTTGATGGAGTTGAAGAAAGAATAATGGGAATGTCTCGCTTGACAGGTAATACTGTTTATAAGTCAGAATAACAATGTGAAAATGATGAAGTTCTAATTTCTAGTGTGTTTTTGTTTTATTTAGCCAAATTTGTTCACAATTTTATAAGGGTTTATGTTCACGAACTAGTATAAAAAATATAATACAAATAAACTTTTCTTGGAAGGGAACTAAAATTTAGGGAAATGGCTAATTCTTTCAATTGTGTTCTCAAAAGTTGAATATTTCGTGTCTTGGTCTTAAACTTGGAATTTTTCGGAAACAAAGAATCCTCACTAATTAAATAACCATTTCAATAGAGCGAAAACACTTGGATTTCTAGATCCCGGCATTGCCAAATGAAACGGTGTCAAAAATTCTTAGCGGAAGCACCGAAAAGTTATTTGATAAAATTTTACATGGATATTTGTAGTGGAGATCCGGAAATATCATTTGTTTTCTCACCAAACCTTCCTATGGCCGATTCATCACTCATTCGAATAATTTGTTCTTCGAATCGAATAGACAATTCCTGTTTTTATATAAAATATAAATTCTGAATTATTCGAATGAGCGAATGTCGGAAAGCGAAAATAATCTTAAATAATCAATAAATATTCTTAATTAATCTTAAATAATCCATTTTCATTCAAGTAACACAAAACGAAAAGAATGAGCCTTCACATAATTTTGAATAATATTCTTTAGTTTTCAGAATGATCCCTGTTACCTTTTGTTCGTTAACAAGTAAAAAAAAAATTAGTAAAAGTCATTTTCGCGTAAAATAAATTATATTTGACTCTCGAAAAGTACAATAGTTTTCACGTTTGCACAACGAAAAATCTTCGCAACATAATTACTAATTTTATAACATACTTTTATTTTTGTTAGTTCTTCCCGCCAACTAAAGCTTACGGAAGAAAATATTCTACAAATTCTAAAAGATAATTATGGGTAAGTTTGATTCTTATTTAAGGTCTGATGAACGTTTATTGATCAGAATTTGATATTCTTGGAAGGAGGCGGATCGAATGTCTATGACATCATGAAACATAGCCTTTATAAAAAAATATATATCCTTTGTTTTATAATATTGTGTAAAGTAAATAATGATATTTTTGCCCCGAAACCGAAATATTTAAAAACTTCCGCGTTCTTTTACATATTGATATATTTTTATTTCTGGTGTATATTAACATATTTTGATCCAAATATCCTTTATAAATTTTGCCTATAGCACACTCAATGATGCCATAATACAGTACCCAGAAACGGTTCTGAGACCAACTTGATCTTTCGGAGAAACTTATGCAGGACATGGTATACCCAGTCTTGGCTCAAAATGTTTCAGCGGTTGGGGAATATCTTTTTTCCTGCGAAAAGTCATCCAATGAAAGATAAAAACCATTAATATAGGCATGACCAAACCAAAATCAGTTTTCTCAAACAACAATAATTCCTTTTACAGAATGAATTAATTGCTGATAATTCAGGTGGAGTGAATCCGATAAAAAGCTCTTGAGTTACGTTCGTTCTGAAATTGTCAAGATAATTGCAACTTAGACATGAAGAATAACATACTGTGCATGAGTACAACTGAGACGGAAGTCAAGTATGAGTCACTGATGGATCACACCGGAGAGGTGTACTCCATCTGTGGCTCATAGTTGATAAAAATAGCTTTCTACTTGCAACGACTCAATTTCTTCAATTGCAACTTCTTTGAGAGTTTATAGAAGCAAATCAAAATTTTCGAATAAATTTCATCAAAAAAAAGTGATGTTTGGTTGAAATCGGGAACGGTTACTCGTAAATTACATATTATAAGATAATGTTGGAAGCAAATCACTTTATTCGAGTCCCAACTCAAGTCGAGACGAAAAACACACGAGAAGCGAGTCGAATCCCTGACAGAAAAAGATTGCCTAAAATGTTTTGTCTTAAAAAAAATTAGATTTAGAGTCCCGAGTCAAGTCGAGTCGATGTACTTTCAAGTCGCAACCTAAGTCCCATTGCATGTTTTATATCCTTCTGGGAGGCGCGATTTCTTCTCTGATGAGTTACGCAACGGCAGACAACGTGATTTTTCAAAAGGTGATTGCAGACCCGGGCTAATTTTTTATTACATCTCGAGCCAAGTCGCATCTGCATTTTTTCAAGTCCAGTAGAAGACGAGTGATATAGCTAAGATGACTCGAGTCGAGTAATATGTGACTCGAGTTTCCCCACACTGTATTGGAAGTAAAGTTTAGAGATTGAATCGACCGGCGCGATGGGTAAACAAAGTTCAAGATCACAGATGGGCCGCGTGGAAGAGGTGCGGTCGATAAGGTACTCGCTTCATTTCAACAAGCTCGCATGAGAAACAGGGTACCCAAGGACCAATCGTTCTGGGTGCAATCCCATTGGATATAACCTTACATTGCTGCCAGAATAGGGTCTAACGCAGTATTTTTTTTAACCAAAATTCGCCTACAGTCAAGACCAAAAGGAGCCAACATCACCGTTTGAGTACTTTAATACCTTCTTGACAGTAGTCTATGCAGATGCAGTACTAGCGCCTACCATACCACTCTTTATTTAACGTTTGTACTATGAGATATATCTATTTATTAATTGCATTTCCAAACAATATTATAACACCATAACAGACAACATTGTGATCAGACCAAGTATACCCAGTGGTGATCAAGTCACCCCACAATAGCCGCCTAACGCAAAACGTGGTTAGGGGGATTGGAACCACAGCAATGTACGGTTAAGAACGTGAGCTTAAGTTAATTTCACTTATTCCGAGGGTATAGAGATGACAGAACTCTCGCATCAGGTTTCGTTCTTTTCCAAACCTCTCTTACCGTTTTGTATTATGCGTGTTCTTGTTTTGTTAGGGAGGTGAGATAAAAAAAAATATCTCTACGCAAGCAATCGACGGATGACCATTTAAAGGTAAACTCAGACTTATCATACAACCTTTCTTCTTTAAAGTGTGCTGATACGAGCTGTTATCCTAAAAAGCAACGTGTAGCTTTGGTCCACGAAATATCCAGAGAACAGACTTTCATTACGGCATTGTTACGGCTCGAACAGTACGATATTCACTTCATTGATTTTTATTATAATATAACAATCAAATGTTGAATATATTTCAAAATAATAATGAATCAAAGTAGGGGATCGCCTGGTTATTGCACATTATATATATATATAGTCTTATTCGATACAAATCACAAGCCAAAATCTTGTAATTAAATTTGCTTTATTACATGGACGAACATGAGGGCCCAAGAAAGGTTGCCTCCTGAACATGTTTAGTTGGGTATCCCGTGATTGACGAAATCAAATAAATATGGATGAAGTCTTTCTTGCCTATAGTAGGAAATAATGAAAATATATATTGGCTAGAACTCCTGCAAGCCCTAGCACAAATTTTATTTTTCTGGCAGATGACGGATAATACCTATAAATCAGGATGATTATATATTAAATATAAATAATAACAGATCAGATATTTGCCGAGCGTGAGTCGCAGATGGGCCGCACCTGAATGGTGCGGTGCATCTGGGACACATACTTGGCAAAACATGTTTTGGTTTTTCCTCGACTGGGAAACAATATACTAGAAACATTCAAATTACAGTGTAGGGAGATAGGGTAAGTACATTCGGACGAAGGTGACGGATTCTTGTTCTACGAAAATTTCTGGAGTTGAATAATTTTGTCAACTCAAGTGGTTTGAAGCACACCGCACAGTTTTTTTTACTAACTTGTACCCAAAAAAACAAAAGGAATCGGCAACAAAATGGCATACAATGAACACCATATCAAATGTTCATCACACCTCCATTCAGATTTTTTATTGGTATTCATCGGAGTGAATAAATCTAAGAAAATCCCTAATACCAAAGGCCACTCAATTGCCTTTAGGGTTAATTATATTTGAAAAGTTATGAACTTTCTGGTTCAGCCGAGCTTACCTAGTTTATAACACCCTGGGTTGAGTCGAGCTTACCAAGTTTATTACACCCTGGGTTGAATGGTGGGCATGGATTAATGGGTTGGACATGCTCAGGGACTAGTGATTGCAAAAATGTCTTAAAAAAAATGGCCCCATGACACGGAACTGATACGATGCCACGTAAGATCTCAACTTAGAGTTGATTCAGATGAACATCCGATCCGATCGTGTAATATTATGAGCGATATCAATGCAATGTAATTTGAATGATACTCAAAATTCAATATTTATCAAAATCATCACAACCGAAACTTCGAATTTGACAGCAGAATCATGACCCAAGGGAAATTTCATAACGCAATGATTGATCTGTATTCCAAGATTGACAAAATCATATTGCTAAGATCAATTCTTAAGATTTATAACACTGCAATTATATTTTGAAAAATTAGTGACAAAGAATAGATAAAATTTGCGTAATCAGAATAAATATTTTCGTGTTTTACGATTTCTTTTTCCGTGGCTTTGGTGATGATGTTGTTGTAAGTGATTTTAATTTTTTCATCATTTCGTTATTTTCCTTTTTCATTTCCTTGAAATCGTCAGTAATTTTTTCTAAATTGCTAGTGGTGTTCTTTTTGCTCTCGTTTGCAATCTAAAAATGAAAGAGACACTCAATATACTCTCATCAACTTATTCCACAACTATTGTGGTGCGAAATAGTGGAAAGTAAGGCTGCCTTCACATGGTTGAAAATCATATATTTAAAATATTTCAAACATATGGTTAAAAAACTTAAACGGTTAAATAAGGAACTAATATCAAATTTCACCTGTTCTTCCAGATCTCGAATTTCTCTCATAACTTCACCCGTTTTTTCAACAGTTTGCAAAAGTTGAGAACAATTGATGTTCAGAGATGCGAGGTACTTATAGGCTTGTCGTACAGAATCATCTTTTTTGGCATCCTTCACAAAAAAATAGACATATTATGTGATAATTTTGAGTGGGTAAGGGCAGGTAGCATTGGTAGTTTTTTGTATCAGCATAGTGCCACGGAGAAGCTGATATTACCAGTATGCAACCCTATTTTCAGCTATAAAGCATGCATGCTGTTTTGGCATTTCAAAGAGCTCTATTGGGCTTCATTAAAATAACGGATCTTTCTAAAAGAAGACAAGTCGTTGTTGCATGACACTGCAAACTGAACTGCGATAAAACACACCTTTGAATTATGATTTTTTCCAGGGTTCAATCTCCTGTATGTCTTGACATTGAAAAAAAGACAGAATTCACTACATTTATTTCGCAAAATGGACCCACAGAAACTTATATTAATCAATATTGCTGCTGACCTTCAGTACGGGACTGGATTTTGGTATCACAAATGAACTCTAGAGAAGCATGAAAAATTATACCGAAACCCAGGGATATTTTAATAGGGAAATTGGGAGAACAACTTGCAAAACACAAAGCAAACAAACTTACCTTGAAAATTGCTTCATCAGCTGCCATAAAAGTACGTTCTACCCTCCCTTCGAGTTGATTAATTTCTTTTTGTAACGATCTCATATCAGCTAGCGCCTTTTCAATTTCCTGTTTTTGTTTCCGAATATTTGCTACAATTTCGAAAATTCGTTTTGTATAAGACTTCCGAGATACATCCCTAGTCATATCACCATATTGCGTCGTTAGTTCTTTTTCCAACTGTTCCTTTCGCTTCATCTCTTCCGTGTTCTCTTTGATTCTTTGTCGAACCAATTTCACTTCTTTCAACTTTCTTTCTGATTGAGTCTGCAAAATAATAAATAATATATATACATTTTTTTACAGTCACTCGTTGAAGTGGATCACTCTGACCAAGGAATTTCGGTTTGGGTAGAAATCTAACTAGATGAATAAAACAAATTTAGTTCAAAAGCTCGAAGCAACTAAACAAAACACAAACCTCTCTTTGTGAAGATTTTTCCTTCAATTCTTCGTATTTTTCCAGGAGAGGGATCCTATGTTTATCCCATTGTTGGTTGAGATTCATCATTTTCTGTTTGTTGGCTTCAACCATCGCCTAGTAAATAAGGATCGAAGTTTTAGTATTGTGAAATGAATCAGTCGGAGAAAGAAAGAAAATAAATCATGATTCTACAGGATTGATAAAGAATCATCCATGCACAGTTCTGTCTGTGTCACCCCTTGATAATCTTGTTGTTGTCAGTTGTGAAATCATTACACATTCCTTTTGTTCTTGTGTTGCCAGAATTGCAGCAACGAATGTGATCTTTTTTTTAAAAAAATGTTGGTTTTGCCAAATAGAATTATATTTGGCAATATTTGACTGATATCAGAAGTAAACTTATCAAATGGGCAATATTTAATGATAAATCTCTGGATAGAAGATTATTGCTTTCCAAAAATGAAAATTGGCTCCAATAAAAAAATTTGTACTCGTAATTGTTCGCTATAAAAAAACTATGGATTTGAAACACATTTTGCAAGGAATTTTAGCTAATATTGTGCTATTAATATCAGGCTGAGAATTGGATTTTTAAAAAATTAAAAATGGGAATGTTCGTGAGGGCGCGGTATTACACTCCAATCTCTTAATCTGTCAACCGGATCTAAATTTGCCCGTTGTGATGAAACCAATCACAAATAATACTCTGCCAAGCATGAGTCACAGTAGAACCAGACCCCGAACACATGATCTTTCAGTGACTCACACTTAACAAAACATGTTTGAACAAACTTTTTCACGTAGGGAAAAACTCAACCACAAGATAGGTCGGTTGCATCAAAAATCGACGCAGTCATTCTCTGGGAGCTTTTCGAAGATGTGTCTTGATTTCTGTTTCATCAGGATGCTGCTTGAAGACTCTAATCACATGATTTTTATTTTACTATTTTTGTACAAACATTTTGTTAAGCCACCAAGGCGTGGTCCATCTGTGACTCATCTTTGACAAAACGAAATTTTCTATTAGAAAGCAGTATCACTCAGACCAAGTATACAACTCTCTTAGTTTTTCAACTAAAAACCATTCATACCTCCAACTTTCCTATATTTTCCTCAGCATCGGGCAATAATTGTAATGTTTTCTTCTGTAATTTAACTTTTTCTTGCACAGTTTTATTCGATTTTTCACAATGCAATAGATCCTCTTTTGCCTGAACAAATAAGACGACATATTAGATACCAGTAGGAAAAAAGA
>OZ023152.1:8618184-8629159 GCA_963675895.2 Styela plicata
CGATAGTAAAACCACACCTTAGCCACTCCTTTGTCTATTTTTTTAGAAATTTCACTAATTTGTTTAAGATATAAATAATTACTTCAGCCTAAGCTATATACAGCAACCAAAGCAAATTCAGAAGATTTATTTTCTCAAGCATGAGTTACTGATGGAATGCACCTCGGCGGCGCTATCCCATCAGTGACACATGCTTGGCGGAGGACCTAATATAATGTGTGATTTGCTTTTTGCTAAAGCGATTCGTGCAGCAAAATTACTTATGCAAAGTTGCAAAAGTGCAATCATTTGTTTATCTAATTAGGAGATTGTTATTTTTTATGGATATTTCAAAAAACATGGATGTAGTTTCAATCTAAACCACAGCTCGTCTCAAAATAATTTTTTTTTTTTTTCGAAAATACCTACACGTCTGATTTTTATTATTCTTTTCAGACGTTACAACATTTGAAACCCACGATAATACAACACCGGTAAATGTCTAGTATTTTCGGATTGTACGGATTTCCTGATTTTTCTTGTAATATCTTTTTGGGATCTCGATATCATCGATATTTGCGAATGTATCTCAAAATGCACATAATATTTGAAGTATTCGCGAATTCTGAACCTTTTAGGCCTTTTTTTGGACATTTTTTCCATTTTTAAAGATGCAAAACTCAAATTTGAAATAGGCGCGATTCATCCTGCGATTAATGCTTAATAAAAATAAAATATTATTTATTTTCTCAAAGCATGTGAGTTACTGACGGACCGCACCACTCCTCGGGTGCGATTTTCCATCAGTGACACATGCCCTTAGCGAAGCACTAATAGAATGATATTTATGTGATTTGGTTATGCTGGAGCGATTCATGCTGCAGAATTACTTACGCAAAGTTGTAAAAAGACAATCGTTTGTTTAATCTAGGTGAAAAACATTGATATTTTTTTTTTTATGAATAATTTTAAAAACATGGTTGTTTTTAAGGCCGCAAAAAAACAGCTCCTCCAAATAAATTCACCGAAAATACCTAATAACTTGATTTTTGTTCTTTCAGAAGTTACAACAAATTTGAACCCACAGATTTTCCACAACAGGTAAATTTTAGTAATTTTAAATGCAACGGATTTCCTGATTTTTTGTGATATCTTTTCGTGTTCTCGATATCATCGATTATTCGCGACTGTTATCTCAATGCACATAATCTTTGAAGTATTTCACGAATTCGAACTTGCAGGGCTTATTTGGTGGACCTTTTTCCATTTTTGGAAGATGCCGCGAAAACTCAAATTTGAATAGACGCGATTCATCTGAATGAATTTGAAAAGGGAATTGGCAGATAATATAAAATATATACGTAACATAATATAAAAAATTTCAACGCTTTATAGTCAGCGTCTAGAAACAACCAGTCGATAAACGGTGATATTTTTTTATATTTACAAGCGTTCCAAAGCAAGGCTTAAAAGCAGTAGCCTACTTTATCAATTACTTATACTTCGTCTAAGATATAAATAATTACTACAGGGCAGTCTAAAGCAACTAAAGTAAATCAAAATATTTTTTTTCAAGCATGAGTTAGTTACTAATGGGCAGCAAATCGGCGGTGTGTGGGATTTTCAATTCAGTGACACATTGCTTAGCGAAACTCTGATAGGATAAGTGGTTTGGTTTGTTTTGCTAAAGCGATTTCATGCTGCACCAAAATGTTATACCTATGCAAAAGTTTGAATAAATGCAATTCATTTGTTATATCTGATGAAAAATTTTGATATTTTTATGGATATTTTCAAAAACATGGATGTTTTTATAATCCAACCGCACCCTTGTCAAAAATAATTCATCGAAAATATCCTAACAACTGATTATTTTTTCTTCAGGACGTTTACAACATTTGAACCTACAGATTCCACAACAGGTAAATAACATTTTTTTAGTATTTATGATGTTGTTCGGATTTCCTGATTTTTTTTTTTGTGATCTCGATATCATCGATATTCGCCACTGCACTCTCATTGCATATAATCTCTTCGAGGTATTCACGGACGAATTCGAACTTTCAGTCCCTTTTGTGGACATTTTTTTCATTTTTTTTGAAGATGCAACATTTTGAAATGGACGCCGCGATTTATCTGAATGTATTTAAATATGGATTGTAAATAATACTACAATTAATATATACATAACATAATATGTAAAATTCATTTTATAGTCCAGCGTTTTAGAATCTACCAGTCGATGAACGACGATATTTTTTTTTTATATTTTTAAATGCGTTTCAAGCAAGTCTAAAAGCAGTAGCCTACTTAATAGGGAATCGATTATAAAGATGATCCACTTATTAAAGGCAAAAAAAGCATTACAAAACAAAATTCGCTACGGGCACTAGGCGCTTTTGGTTGTCATGTTGGCAATCTCTAATTAAAGATATATCTTGTTCGAATTCTTTTAAATTTGGCCCTGATTAAACCCATGTCCACCACTCAACCAGAGTATACGGTCTAATAAATTTGGGTGAGCTCACTATCTTTCCAACAGCACTAACTCTTTTCATCTCTATAAGTGGGTCACTAGCACGGGCCTTGCTCAGGGGCGGAAAAAAAAGCAGAGATAAATCAGCCCTGGGCGATAGTAAAAAAAAAACCACACTTAGCCAACTCCTTTGTCTTATATTTTTTTTTAGAACATTTTCACTAATTTGTTTAAGATATAAAATAATACTACAGGCAGCCTATACAGCAACAAAGCAAAATTCGAAGATTTTATTTTTCTCAAGCATGAGTAACTGATGGAATGCACACTCGGCGGCGCTATCCATCAGTGACACATGCTTGGCGGAGAGAGACCCTAATATAATGTGTGATTTGCTTTTCGCTAAAGCGATTCGTGCAGCAAAAATTTACTTATGCAAAGTTGTTCAAAAGTGCAATCATTTGTTTATCTAATTAGGAGATTGATATTTTTATGGATTTTTTCAAAAAAACATGGATGTTTCAATCTAACCACAGCTCGTCAAAATAAATTTTTTCGAAAATACCTAACGTCTGATTTTTATTTATTCTTTCAGACGTTTACAACATTTTGAACCAACCGAAACGATAATACAACAGGTAAAAATTTTAGTATTTCGGATGTACGGATTTCCTGATTTTCTTGTAATATCTTTTTGGGATCTCGATATCATCGATATTTTGCGAATGTATCTCAATGCACATAATATTTTGAAGTATTCGCGAATTCGAACTTTTAGCCTTTTTGTGGACATTTTTCCATTTTTGAAGATGCAAAACTCAAATTTTTGAAATAGGCGCGATTCATCTGCGATTAATGCTTAATAAAATAAAATATTTATTTTCTCAAGCATGAGTTACTGACGGACCGCACCTCCCGCGGTGCGATCCATCAGTGACACATGCTTAGCGAAGCACTAATAGAATGATATTATGTGATTTTGTTTATGCTGGAGCGATTCATGCTGCAGAATTATTACTTACGCAAAGTTGTAAAAAAGACAATCGTTTGTTTTATCTAGTGAAAACAACATTGGATATTTTTTTATGAATATTTTTAAAAACATGGTTGTTTTTAAGCCAAAAAACAAAAACAGCTCCTCCAAAACAAAAAATATTCACCGAAAAATACCTAATAACTGATTTTTGTTCTTTCAGAAGTTACAACATTTGAACCCACAGATTCCACAACAGGTAAATTTTAGTAATTTAAATGCACGGATTTCCTGATTTTTTGTGATATCTTTTCGTGTTCTCGATATCATCGATATTCGCGACTGTATCTCAATGCACATAATCTTTGAAGTATTCACGAATTCGAACTTGCAGCTTATTTTGTGGACCTTTTCCATTTTTGAAGATGCGAAAACTCAAATTTGAAATAGACGCGATTCATCTGAATGAATTTGAAAAGGAATTGCAGATAATATAAAATATATACGTAACAGAATATATAGAAAATTTCAACGCTTTATAGTCAGCGTCTAGAAACAACCAGTCGATAAACGGTGATATTTTTTATATTTACAAGCGTTCCAAGCAAGGCTAAAAGCAGTAGCCTACTTTATAATACTTATACTTCGTCTAAGATATAAATAATACTACAGGCAGTCTAAAGCAACAAAGTAAATCAAAATATTTTTTTTCAAGCATGAGTTAGTTACTAATGGGCAGCAAATCGGCGGTGTGATTCATCAGTGACACATGCTTAGCGAAACGCTGATAGGATAAGTGGTTTGGTTTTGCTAAAGCGATTCATGCTGCAAAATTACCTATGCAAAGTTTGAATAAATGCAATCATTTGTATATCTGATGAAAAATTTGATATTTTTATGGACATTTCAAAACATGGATGTTTTAATCCAACCGCACCTTGTCAAAATAATTCATCGAAAATACCTAACAACTGATTATTTTTCTTTCAGACGTTACAACATTTGAACCTACAGATTCCACAACAGGTAAATTTTAGTATTTATGATGTTCGGATTTCCTGATTTTTTGTGATCTCGATATCATCGATATTCGCCACTGCATCTCATTGCATATAATCTTCGAGGTATTCACGAATTCGAACTTTCAGTCCTTTTGTGGACATTTTTTCATTTTTGTAGATGCACATTTGAAATGGACCCGATTTATCTGAATGCATTTAAATATGGATTGTAAATAATACACAATATATATACATAAGTTAATATAAAATTCAACGATTTATAGTCAGCGTTTAGAATCTACCAGTCGATGAACGACGATATTTTTAATATTTAAATGCGTTTCAAGCAAGTCTAAAAGCAGTAGCCTACTTAATAGGAATCGATTATAAGATGATCCATTTATAAAGGCAAAAAGCATTACAAAATTCGCTACGGCACTAGGCGCTTTTGGTTGTCATGTTGGCATCTCTAATTAAAGATATCTTGTTGGAATTCTTTTAAATTTGGCTGATTAACCCATGTCCACCACTCAACCAGAGTCTACGGTCTAATAAATTTGGGTGAGCTCAATATCTTTCCAACAGCACTAACTCTTTTTCATCTATAAGTGGTCCACTAGCACGGGCCCTTGCCTCAGGGGCGGAAAAAAAGCATAAATCAGCCCCTGGGCGATAGTAAAACCACACTACAAGCCACTCCTTTGTCTATTTTTTAGACATTTCACTCAATTAATGTTTTAAGATATAAATAAATACTACATGTAGTTATCTATACAGCAACAAAGCAAAATTCGAAGATTTATTTATTTTCTCAAGCATGAGTTACTGATGGAATGCACCTCGGCGGCGCTATTCATCAGTGACACACGCTTGGCGGAGACCTAATATAATGTGTGATTTGCTTTTGCTAAAGCGATTCGTGCAGCAAAATTACTTATGCAAAGTTGCAAAAGTGCAATCATTTGTTTATCTAAATAGGAGATTGATATTTTTATGGATATTTCAAAAACATGGATGTTTCAATCTAACCACAGCTCGTCAAAATAATTTTTTCGAAAATAACTAACGGCTGATTTTTATTCTCTCAGACGTTACAACATTTGAACCCACCGATAATACAACAGGTAAATTTTATTATGTTGCATGTTCGGATTTCCTGATTTTCATGTGATATCTTTTTATGATCTTGATATCATCGATATTTGGGAATATATCTCGATGCATAAAATCTTTGAAGTATTCATGAAATTTATTTTTCCGCTTATTTTGTGTAAATTTTTCTATTCTTGAAGATGCAAAACTCAAAATTGAACTAGACGCGATTCATCTGCGACGCATGCTTAATAAAATAAAATATTTAATTTCTCAAGCATGAGTTACTGATGGACCGCACCTCCGCGGTGCGTTCCATCAGTGACACATGCTTAGCGAAGTACTAATGAAATAGTATTATGTGATTTTGTTATGCTGGAGCGATTCAGGCTGCAAAATTACCTATGCATAGTTAGTTGCAAAAAGGCAATCGTTCGTTATCTAGTGAAAACATTGATATTTTTATGAATATTTTGAATCATGGTTGTTTTAATCCAAAAAACAACTCCTCAAAATCATTCATCGAAAATCTCTAATTACTGATTTTTATTCTTTCAGAAGTTACAACATTTGAACCCACAGATTCCAGTTCAGGTAAATTTTAGTAATTTGAATGCACGGATTTCCTGATTTTTTGTGATATTTTTTTGTGTTCTCGATATCATCGATATTCGCGACTGTATCTCAATGCACATAATCTTTGAAGTATTCACGAATTCGAACTTTCAGCTTATTGTGTGGACTTTTTCCATTTTTGAAGATGCAAATCTCAAATTTGAAATAGACGCGATTCATCTGAATGAATTTGAGAAGGAATTGCAGATAATATAATATATATACGTAACATAATTGAAATTTCAACGATTTATAGTCAGCGTCAAGAAACAACTATTCGATAAATGGTGATATTTTTTATATTAAAATGCGTTCCAAGCAAGGCTAAGTGCAGTAACCTGCTTTATAGGAATCGATTATAAGACGGGCCACTTATAAAGACAAAAAGTTACTGAAAATTTGATTTTGGAACTAGGTGCGATCCCCTAGTGATTGTCATGTTGGCATCTCAAATTGAAGATCTCGAGTTAGAGCGCTTTCAAATTTGGCTGACTAGCCCATGTCTACCACGCAACCTAGGGTCTAATAAACTTGGGTAAGCTCAACCCAACTGGAAACTTAATATCTTTCGAACAACACTAACTCTTTTCACCTATGAGAGATCACTGCCACAGACCTTCCTTAGGGTGGCCCACTCAACGAAAGCATAAATCAGCCCTGGGCGATAGTGGAACCACCCTTAGTCACTCCTTTGCTTATTTTTTAAACATTTCACTACCTCGTCTAGGATATAAATAATACTGCACGCAGTCTATACAGCAACAAAGCAAATACGAATAATTATTCTCTCATGCATGAGTTACTAATGGACCGCACCTCTGCGATGCGATCCATCAGTGACACATGCTTAGCGAAGCACTGATAGAAAAATATTGTGCGATTTGGTTATGCTGGAGCGATTCATACTGCAAAATTTTAATCCAAGCGCAGCTCGGCAAAATAATACGTCGAAAATAACTAACGTCTGATTCTTTCAGACGTTACAACATTTAAACCTACCGATAATACAACAGGTAAATTTTAGTATTTTGGATGTATGTATTTCCTGATTTTCTTCTGACATCTTTTTGTGATATCGATATCATCGATATTTTCGAATGTATCTCAATGCACAAAATCTTTGAAGTATTCATGAATTTAAACTTTCAGCCTATTTTGTGGACATTTTTCTATTCTTGAAGATGCAGAACTCAAATTTGAACTGGGCGGGATTCATCCGCGACGCATGCTTAACAATATAAAATATTTTTCCCAAGCATGAGTCACTGATGAATCGCAACTCAGCGATGCTTTTCGAGTAAGAGCCCTTTGAAATTCGGCTGACTAACCCATATCCACCACTCAAACTAGGGTCTAACAAACTTAGGTAAGCTCAACCCAACTAGAAATTAAATATCTTTCCAACAACGCTAACTCTTTTAACCTATAAGTGGTCACTGAAACAGGCCTTGTTCAGGGTGGTCCACTCCAAATGGGCGACCATAAATCTACCCTGCGCGATGGTGAAATCCCCCTCAGCCACTCATTTGCTTATTTTTTAGGCATTTCACTACTTCGTCGAAGATAGAAATAATACTGCATACAGTCTATACAGCAAAAAGCAAATCGGAATATTTATTTTCTCAAAAATGAGTTACTAATGCACCGCACCCCGGCCGTGCGATCCATTAGTGACACATGCTTAGCGAAGCACTAATAGAATAATATTATGTGATTTGGTTATGCAAAAGCGATTCAGGCAGGAAAATTATCTACGCGTGTAGTTGCAAAAAATGCAATCATTTGTTCATCTAATGAAATCACTGATATTTTTATGAATATTTTAAAAACATGGACATTTTAAGCCAACCATAGCTAGTCAAAATAATTCATCGAAAATAACTAACGGCTGATTTTTAATCTTTCAGAAGTTACAAACAATTGCCATCAACCGATTCCACTACAGGTAGATTTTGGTATTTTTGGATGAACGGAATGACTGATTTTTTTGTGATCTCGATATCATCGATATTAGCGACTGTGTCTCAATGCACATATTCTTTGAAGTATTCGAGAATTCGAACTTTCGGCCTATTTTGTGGTTGGAAATTTGTCCGCGTTTAAGAATCTACCAGTCGGTAAACGACGATTATATTTTATTATATTTAAATGCGTTCCAAGCAAGGCTAAAAACAGGCACTAGGCGCGATCCCCTAATGGTTTGTAATGTTGGCATCTCAAATTAAAGATCTCGAGTTATAGTCCTTTTTTAAATTTGGCTGGATAACCCATGTCCCACCACTCAAACTAGGATCTAATAAACTTAGGTAAGCTCAACCAACTAGAAATTTAATATCTTTCCAACAATACTAACTCTTTTCACCTATAAGTGGTCACTGGCAAAGACCTTGCCCAGGGTGGTCCACTCAAAATGAGTGACCATAAATATGCCCTGTGCAATAGTGAAATCACCCTCACCCACTCTCTGGTACCTCAAGTAAACTCAAACGGCAGGAGTTACTGATGCACCGCCCCTCGACGGTGCAATCCATGAGTGACACGTGCTTAGCGAAGACCTAATAAATATGTGATTTTCTTCTGCTTAAGCGATTCTGCAGCAAAATTTACCTATGTTATAGTTGAAAAATGCAATCATTTGGGTATCTAATGGAAGCATTGATATTTTTTATTGATATTTTAAAAACACGGATGTTTCACTCTGACCACAGCTCGTCAAAAATAAATTTTTCGTAAAATAACTAACGGCTGATTTTTTATTCTTCTAGACGTTACAACATTTGAACCCACCGATAATACAACATTGTAGGTATTATTTTAGTATTTCGGATGTACGGATTTCCTGATTTTTCTTGTAATATCTTTTTGGGATCTCGATATCATCGACATTCGGGACTGTATGTCAATGCACAAAATCTTTGAAGTATTCATGAATCTGTACTTTCAGCCTATTTTGTGGACACATTTTTTCTATTCCTGAAGATGCAAAACTCAAATTTGAACTAGTCGCGATTAATCTGCGACTCATGCTTAGCGAAGCACTAACAGAGTAATATTATGTGATTTGGTTTTGCTAAAGCGATTCATGCTGCAAAATTACCTATGCAAAGTTGCAAAAAAGCAATCACTTGTTTATCTAATGAAAACAATGATATTTTTTTATGGATATTTTAAAACATAGATATTTTTAATCGAACCAAAGCTCGGAAAAATAATACATTAAAAATAACTAACGGCTGATTTTTATTCCTTCAGACGTTACAACCTTTGAAACCCACCAATTTCACAACGGGTAAATTGTAGTGTTTTTGAATGTACGGCTTCCCTGATTTTTTTTTGTGATATCTTTTTTGTGATCTCGATATTATCGATATTCGCGATTCAATGCACATGATCTTTGAAGTATTCACGAATTCGAACTTTTCAGCCTATTTTATGGACATTTTTTTTCATTTTTAAAAGTTGCAAAAACTCAAATTTGAAATAGACGCGATTCATCTGAATGAATTCAAGTATGAATTTATGAAATATATACATATCGTAATATGACAAAAAATTCAACGATTTGTAGTCAGCGCTTAGAATGTACCAGTCGATGAAAGACGATATTTTCTTTATATTTTAAATGCGTTCCAAGCATGTCTAGTAACAGTAGCCTACTTAATAGGAATCGATTTATAAGATGGCCCACTTACAGAGGCAAAAAGCACTAAAAAATTTGATTTCTGGCACTAGGCGCAATCCGCTAATGGGTTGTCATGGTGGCATCTCAGATTGAAATTTTCGAATAAGACTCTTTGAAATTTGGGCCTGACTAACCCATGTCCACCACTCAAACTAGGGTCTAACAAACTTAGGTAAGCTCAACCCAACTAGAAATTAAATATCTTTCCAACAACGCTAACTCTTTTAACCTATAAGTGGTCACTGAAACAGGCCTTGTTCAGGGTGGTCCACTCCAAATGGGCGACCATAAATCTACCCCTGCGCGATGGTGAAATCCCCCTCAGCCACTCATTTGCTTATTTTTTAGGCATTTTTTCACTACTTCGTCGAAGATAGAAATAATACTGCATACAGTCCTATACAGCAAAAAAGCAAATCGGAATATTTATTTTCTCAAAAATGAGTTACTAATGCACCGCACCTCGGCAGTGCGATCCATTAGTGACACATGCTTAAGCGAAGCACTAATAGAATAATATTATGTGATTTGGTTATGCAAAAAGCGATTCAGGCAGGAAAATTATCTACGCGTAGTTGCAAAAAATGCAATCATTTGTTCATCTAATGAAATCACTGATATTTTTATGAATATTTTAAAAACATGGACATTTTAAGCCAACCATAGCTAGTCAAAATAATTCATCGAAAATAACTAACGGCTGATTTTTAATCTTTCAGAAGTTACAAACAATTGCATCAACCGATTCCACTACAGGTAATTTTGGTATTTTGGATGAACGGAATGACTGGATTTTTTGTGATCTCGATATCATCGATATTAGTGACTGTGTCTCAATGCACATAATCTTTGAAGTATTCGAGAATTCGAAACTTTCGGCCTATTTTGTGGAAATTTGTCCGCGTTAAGAATCTACCAGTCGGTAAACGACGATAATTTTCCTATATAATTTAAATGCGTTCCAAGCAAGGCTAAAAACAGGCACTAGGCGCGATCCCCTAATGGTTTGTAATGTTGGCATCTCAAATTAAAGATCTCGAGTATATAGTCCGTTTTTTTTAAATTTGGACTGGGATAAACCCATCTCCACCACTCAAAACTAGGGTCTCAAATAAAACTTATGTAAGCTCAACCAAAACTGGAAATTTATATTTTCC
>OZ023152.1:8629259-8639948 GCA_963675895.2 Styela plicata
CGTCTACTCAAACCAAATTTCCGTTTGGAATATTGGCTCCTCATCTTTGAAATAAACTGAATCGATCATTTCAGTTTGAGGCTTTAGTTTGAGGGTTTTTGTATCATTCTTTCCTTTTTTGATAGACAATAGAAATTTATTTAGAAGTGGATCAACTACGAAAATGACGGACGAAGAATGGATAAAAAACGAAAAAGAATACCAACAAAGTATAAATGATTTGAAGGTAGGCATTCCAAGATTTTTTATTGAAGATAACTTTAAGCAAGGCCGGAAACAGCGTCTAGAAGGAACCAACTTAGGAACCAACTGGCCACTCAAAATAGCGATGAATTACTACAAGATGTAGTATCAACAACTGCCTTCCAATGGGAAAACATCTCAGAAAGAACAGAACTGCTATAACAAAGCGCAGTTATTTTAAGTACATTGTATAGTTAGCAATATTGAGAATACTAACGTCCACCAATAAGCTAATAATTTTTTGTAATCGTTCTGACTTCTACACATAGTACAACGAATTGTTACACTACATCTTGTTCGAAGTGTTTTTAGACGTGGTAATTTTGACAAATTTGGTGGTCAATTTTTCGTGTAGATTGTGTTTAGCTATAGGTTCTTTTCTATTTACTGCTTGGAGCATAAAGTTGGTGTTGTTGGTACACACTGTGCATAAGTGTATGTAGTGAATGTACTGTTCAGCTACATGTTCCTAAAATTCCAAATCGCCTTGTTGCCACCCCTGCGATACCTTCCATCAACAGCCCATAATTGACCGTAAAAGTCAATTTTACAGTTTTTTATCTGTATCAAAAAGAAATATTAGAGTCAAAGGTTAGTGATTTTACTGCACTTTTGACACAGTCTGGGAATGCAATTTTTACGTTCAAGATTCAAATCGATTCGGATATAATCCCGATAAATATGACTTTCACTCATTCGATGTAGATTTTGAGAAAAAAATTCGTCAGCTTGTTGGGTTTATTTTCAAAAATATCTATACAAGCTGACAAAACAAAATGCACATTATTATTCCGTTCGTGTGATTTTTTATTGAAATTCATTGTAAGCAAGGCCATAAGCCGTGACTAAAATAAACCGACTAAACGGCGACTTAATCGCAAAGAGCCACTACAAGGTATTAACGACAACAGCACTTTAAGCAGAAAACATCCGATACGGAAATTATGGTGATAAAATGCGTGGCATCTGCTCTAGGCGATGGCAAAGGTCATATACCACTTTTGAAGGTCCGACTAGAAAAGGGATCATTTCATTCAAAAAATATGTATCCGACCTGATTTTATTGCGTCAAAGTATGCGCCACAGACGAACCGCGCGCTATTTCGACGTGATTCATCAGCGGCACATACTTTACTAAACACGTTTTACAAGATTTTTCCAATCGGGGTAAATTATGTTGAAACATATATTTATATAAGCCTGTTGGCTTCCTACTCAGACACTTTGGACATTGCTCTATCTTTGGAAACACGTTGTCTCGGCACGTTCGTTAAGTATCGGTTCGACAAAATAAAATCTTAATTCGTTGTGCAATATCATTTCTCACAGACAAATATATTTCATTGGCAGGTTCCCTATAAACCGTGCATGACAATCACGGTGACAGTTTTAAGTGGGAGAAATATTTCAGTTGGGTTGCTCCATGATTTGGGTAAGTTTCTTTGTCACATGCATCGAAAACCTCGCGATTTCAATAACATAAGAAACAAGAGAGGTTCACAGTCTTGCTTCACACTTACGCAAATTTATTTCTGTAACGTTTCGTCTGACCAATGTCAGACTTCTTCAGACAAACATTTTAAAAATGTTGGTCACATTTTTAAAATGCTTGTCTGAAGAAGTCTGACTTTGGAAAGACGAAACGTTACAGAAATAAACTTGTGTAAGGGGGAAGCAAGACTTTGAACCTCTCTAGTTAGTCATAATTACTCTTGCTACTGTATCCCTGCATGTACTGCATACGGATCCGCAAACACAAAGGCGCAGAGGAAGGATAAGTAGTTAGTCCACATTCCCCTGACCAATAACATAAGAAACAAGTGTGCAATACAATATTTTGTTAAAATAACGGCTAATATAGCGCACCAGAATTTTTAACAATATCATGCGCTAATTGCATCAGAAAAACATAGCATGTTGGAAATAGATGATAAAGACAACGAAGTGACATTTGTCCTGGACAAGAGCGATATAGGATTTCTTATGAGTTGCAAAATTAGTCTTTTTAGGGTTTTTATCACATCCTCATTGCGCCGGCGATGCTTTATGACACTGAATTATTGATGGCAATTGTGGACTGTTGATGGAGCGCACGGCCGAGGAGCGGACTATCAACAGTCCATATTTGGCCTAACTCTGATAAACATGGGCGTGACTTCGGACAAATTCGACTACCAAAAATTTGATTTACACATCGTTAGTTAAGAATGGGTCATTGGTGGATCCCGCCGCTGAAGCGCGGTCCATCTGTGGTTCATGATTGGCAAATGAAATTTCTGATTTGCCGTCTGCCCTTCAGGTTGTAAATATTATGTCAATCGAGTCCACGAAGCTTCATTTGGAGTGGTTTGACAGTTAATAACTCACAGACCACACAGATACACCAAGATAATACTTGCATTTGTTTTTGAATACAGTTGACATACCAGATCCTCAAGTATACGTGAGTTGCGCCGAAGCCGCCAGTCGAAAAGATTTCAAAACAAAAATTGCTCGAGATCAACACAATCCTGTGTGGAATGAAACATTTACCTTTGTTTTATCCGAACAAAAGAATTATGAAGCCAATATACAGGTATGGTATTTTTGATCAAATTTTACATTCTCAATAATTATAGTTATTTCACAGCTTATTTCGAAAAGTAAAAATTGAAAAAAATAAAACAAACTTTTTATAGACACTCATTTTGAGTGAATTGCCCTGAGGAAGACCCCAAATCAGTGGCATTTGAGACGAATAGATTTTAAAGTAATTTGAGTGTATGATCTTTACGGTTCAGCCAAGCATACCCAAGTTATTACATCGTAGATGGAGTGGTGATAATCACTAGGCCATTGCGCCCATAAAGACAAATATAGATAAACGCGCGAAAAAAAATATGACTCGATTGAAGAATATTAGAAATTTCTGGCCATTAACAAAACACATATAGAAGTGCATATTGTTTGTTTATTTTTGTCTGTGTTTGATTGATTTTAGTGTGGTAAAATATTTCCCATTGAAATAATACGGTGAAAAAATTCTTAGAAAAATGCAAAAATATTAAGTGTATTGAAGTTCAAAAGTATTATTGAAATTCGTCACGAACGAACAAATACCGCCAAATTATCTATTGTGTATTTCCAATTAACACTCCAACACTCCATGAGCTAAGAGCAACAATTTTCATATTTTAGCCTCAAAATATAATCGATTTTGTTCAACTTTGATCAAAATCGATTGCGTTTTTTCGCTAAAAATGAAACTTCTAGTTCATTCAGCAAGTTCTTGATTTTATGAACAATTGGATATTGATTCGAATAAGCTGTGCTTCAAATCGATTCGAATCTCCGAATCGAATTGCCCAGGCCTTATTGGGCATTGCTTACGCCAAGCAACTTATCCGTGGTATACTTCCACTCCAACTAAAACTATATTTTTTGCTATAGCCAACATCCTGAGCAAGTCAATGTACCGACGGCCACTTGTGTGCGAACGGTTTTAGTCTTATTGGAAAGATATGAACTTTCCGATTCAGCCTAGCCGACCAAAGTTATTACACTTCCGTCGAGTGGGCATGGGCATGGTTAAGCAAGCCGGACTTGCCGTGAGCTAAACTCGAGATCTTAAAAAACTACGATGCCGACATCGTAATCTCTAGGTCATCGCGCTCTGATTTACGATATCAAATTTTATTGTATCATAAAACTTAAGAGCATAAAATATTCTCGGTTCACCTTAAATTTAATTTCACGTTTTCTCTTGTTTCACTTAGATTGACGTTTATGAGGAAGATCAATATAAATTTGATCCTCATCTCGGATCAGCAACAATACCAACTGATGATCTTGAAATATCCAAACCCAAATTGTTTACCTTGGATTTTAGAAAGGTAATGAAAGTTTTTGTTAAGCCGTTCGAAAGCGTGTTTTAAATGTTCTATTTCAACTATTTTTAATATATTCGTTTTCATAGAACTCTTTGGATTTGTAAAAACGCCATAGCAGGTCTAGTACACTATGAAAAAGGTCAGTAAAATCAGATACTTACTTTAAACTTGCAACTTAAAATTCAAGATTCTAATCAATCAAAACACACATGTGCTATTCAAATGTTTCGATAGATCAAGATCACAAAATCTTCTTTTCCTCGGGTGTCAAAAAACATTTTTCGTATTAACAAAAAAAAAATCCCAACCAATTATACTGCTAATTCATTGACTGGCCATTGTAATTTGAGTAGTCGTTAGTTGGTTCATTATAGGTGCTTCATTCGGTCTTGCTTGAGGTGAATTTCAGCGGAGAAAAAATTCTGTGATTCGACAACATTTTAGGCAAATATTTCATCTGATATGTGGAAAATTGACACGTGTTAAAAAAAATTACCAATTTGTTGAAAAAAAACGGTCACTCGCTGAAACCTATTCATTAATTATTTTCAAAAAATAAAATCTGATTGAGAAATAATACGATTTAAGATGCGATTCCAAAATAGTAATTTAATTTAGAGCAGGATTTCTTTTTTATCCTGCAGTAGACAATACAGCACCAACCATGTGGAGAACCACTACCTCTCGGGATCTCATTTTTCACGGGATTCGAAACCAAGACGTTAGTGATGCATTGCTCCAAGCGTATTCCTAATCCTTTACCGACTGAGATAATCGGACACCCACTGAGCCAACTAGGCACCCAAATTCATTTCTATTAAGTCGGGATTCTGCATCATAAGCCCCAAGTGACTAATATCGTGCTAATATGTTGTGCTAATATCGGCTTCAGAAATATGTTTGCATGTCATACTGGAGTCTTAGATGAGTACTTTTTGGATTGATAATTATTAGTTATTTTAACCAACCAACCAAGTTCTTTACTCCCAGCGTCAAAACTTTGTGAGGTTCTGAAATATCACTGAATATTTTCTTTCCTGTTACTGAATCGATGTAGTCCTTATAACAAATAGTATTAATAAATTTATATCCCATTTTCTCTGTTATTTTTTGACAGAAAAAACTAGAAGCTTTTTACGCGTATTTTTGTACATCCTTCTTCCATCGCAATTTCGTGTGCCTTTTTCCATAATTCGGTAGCAATACCTTGTCATGAGTATTCTTTTTTAATACATATATCATACATGTTAGCACAGTTGCTTGTTCCCACCCTGTCTTCTAATATGTCACCAATAAGATTTTTCTCCTACCTTGAGTATTCCGGCAAAAATAAGTGTAATTTCTTCATATCTCGGTGATTTTTCTCGTATTTATTGATACTCGTAATACTAATTCAGATTAATTGATCGTTTTTTTTTGTATCATAGTGTATTTTGCGCAAAAAATTCATGAACACACCATGATTGACATAAAAAGTCGATTTTATAGTTTTAATACAACATCTACGAGGAAATTATTGTAAAGAATAAGTGATTTTACTGTGTTTTTATAACAGTGTGAAGTCGTCGTATTTCTGGAGTGATAAAACGGAAAGAATATTTACAATGTTATGTTCATTACCATTATCTATTTTTTCTTTCAGCACGGACAAGTAGATGTTGAATTACTAAAGCAATGGAGGTGAGCTTAAAACTTATGGTAATCACAAAATTTTCGTTAAATTCCTTGCGCATGTGTTTTGATAATTACGGGTCATTGACGGATCGCGCTGCCAGTGACCAATAGTCTTCAAGGAGAATTATTTTTAATAAGGTATATCTTGAATCGATCACTCTGTGCATAGCTTCATAACAGTGGATATGCATCCATCAACCGGATAGACGGGCGTTCGAACCCAAACTTTGAACTCGTATGGCCCATTTTGGATTGAAACTAGGTGTCGGTAATTCAAGGTGAAAATACCGAGTTAACCGACTATATTTCGTTTATTTCAAAAATAGTTTTATCGAGTTTTCTACTCATAGATTTACCTAGGTAATTTACTTGATACAATAGATATTTAATATAGAAACTACTTAATTCATATTTTCTTTAAGAAATTCAAAAATATTCTATTTGGAGATTTTAACCTGCAAAGCTACCAAACGTGTCTTAAATGCAGTCAAACGACGATTACCTAGTTTACCTTGTTCTAACCAAGTTACAACCTAGTTATGAAAATGAAAAACAAGATTTACTAGTAATACTTTACCCAGTTATGTGGTGAATTCGTTCTACTCTACCTTTTTTAGCCACTTCTTGGGGTGGATCATCCTGACCAAGGCCTCGTGCCAATTGCCTCTTGTGGCCGGACAGATTTAGAATTGTTGGAAAGATATGATCTTTTTTGTTCGCCTTAGCCTATCCAAGTTATTACATCCTGGGTTGAGTGGTGGGAATTGCTTAACGGCCGGACTCATGGGAGTCAAACCCGAGATCTTAAACCTGCGATGCCAACATGTTAACCAGCCAGCCATCGCGCCCACGAAACGTTTCATAATATTTAATTTTAGAATAACCTACTTCAAATCATTCCAAATTAAAAGAGTGGTGCAAGTCATAAAACATATTCATAATATTGATTTAGAGTAAATCCAGATTTCAACCTATATCTTGGATTGTGCAAAGAAGAATTGAAATACAGATTGGCGAGAAAACCCAAGACAATGGAAGCCATCAGAAAGTTTCTTGGAGAAGAAAAAGGACCTTCAACTTTGAGCGAGGTAAGAGATAATAGGATTGTACCTTCTATAGCCATATACAATGACATAGGCATAGATACCGGGGCACAGGGGAGGCCAGCGCCCCCTTCAAAACCAAAGTTGAGGAGGGGCGTAATATTCACAATGGCAAAATTTTGACGTCTCCTGAACTAATCTGATTGCGTATTCACGTACATGTGTAAATACATGTAAATACAACCACATCGGAAAATAACTCAGCAAATCACCATTTGAACCATAGCTCTAAGTTAAATAATTCTTTCTTGCCTTTTAGAAAGATTGTTTTATATATATTAAAATGATTATATTCATATTCCAAAACAATTTTCCATAAAATATGATTTACAAGGCGAATATGCTTTTTGTATAAACCCTACATACCCTTTCTTTTATTTTCTAGACTCCAACTATTGGTATGGCCATCAGCGGCGGGGGATATCGTGCTGTAGCGACATCTTGCGGAGCAATGGAGGCACTAGCTGAAAGCAACCTGATAGATACTATGATGTACATTGCTGGATTGTCGGGATCATCTTGGTAAGTGAAACAGTAGCAATGACATAATTCATAATGATTTGCATGAATTAAAAAAGGTAAAGTTACCGCTATTTGCAGTAATTCACATTATTTATTCACATTATTTATCATCTCAACTTTTACGCTGTTACAATACAATATGCTAGATGCTCCTGCGTAGGGCTAGGCAATTTGATTTGGTGATTCGGATCGATTTTAAGAATGCACGTTAATTCGAATCAATCGTGAATGGGTCAATCAATGATTTTGAATATACTTCCAAGTTCTTTACTCCGAACGTCAAAACCTTGTGAGGTTCTGGAATATCACTTAATATTTTCTTTCCTGTCACTGGGTCGATGTAGTCATAACAAATAGTATTTTTAAATTCATATCATATATCCCAGTTCCTCTGTTTTTTTTTTTTGACTGAAGTAACTAGAAACTATTAAGCATATTTTTGTACATCCTTCTTCCATCGCAATTTTGTGTCTTTTCTTTTCTATAATTCCATAATTCGGTAACAATACCTTAACCTGAGTTTTCTTTTTTGATGCATATAGCATACATAGTTGCTTGTTCCCATCCTGTCTTCTAATGTGTCACCAATAAGCTTTTTCTCCATAATTGAGTATTTCTGTAAAATGAGTGTAATTTTTCATATTCCGGTGACTTTTTCTCGTATTTATTGGTACTCTTTATACTAATTCCGATTATTCGTCCGGCTTTGTACCATAAGCCACAAAAGATGTCTTTAGCGCTCAAATTGGCTTCAGAAACATTTCTGAATAGTTCTCAGCATCTTTACGTGTAGCTTTCTAGCTTTCTGAGCATCAGATATTGTTTCTGCGCGATAGAATTCTGTTACGATAAATTCTGATATTTGTTTGAAATCTTGCAACGCGATAGGTATACTCAACAGATTTTAATGCAAATTCCATCACTATCCAACTATCATTGTCCTTATGTTCTTGCTTTTATTTTTGTGACTTATTGTTCACAAAACTACTAGTCTTGCAGAATGTAAGTGGGGAAATGAGCTCCAGGCGCGATGGCAGTATTCATGTTACCATTGCCAAAAAGTCCGCCAAGTATGAGGCACAGATAAACGGCAGTTGGGTGTTGCAGTTCATCAATGTACCACAGTTGGCGTAGCATATTTTGACAACGTAATCAGGTTTGGTTCGGAAGACCCGGAAATCGTTTGAGGATGAGATTGCAAAATCGAAATTACTTAAAAATTGAAATTGATTGCTAAAATGTACCGTACATTTACTGTTTGACTGTAGTAATTGTATATTTAAAAAGTTCCCAACTGCCTCGCTGATGCCTTTATGTTAAATATGGACTGCCGACGAAACACACCTCAGTATTTTTAACATCAAAAATTTGATTTTTTTGATTGATTTTGGTCAATTGGATTGATTTTAAACTTTAAAATAGAAATTTCCACTGGGGTGTAATTGAAAATACATCGCTTTTAAGTCTTTTGTCTAATTCGTAACTGATTATCATACTGGAGACAATAATAGTGATAGTAATAATAGGATATTTGTTATTTCCATGGAGTCAGCGATTCGATCAAATTCGAAAAATATTTGAATCAAATTTGAATTCCAATTGATTCGGTTTTACCCAGCCATACCCCTGATTCAACTTGCTAAAATTATTGAAATATGATTTTTTATCATGGTGATTATCATTCGAAGACTATCAAAGAGTATTTCCTGACTAATTTCTATCTATATCATGTTTGGAATTTAAGGTAAATTTTAGTATAAAATAATATTCATTTTTTTATTCTAATTTTCAGGTATTTATCAAGTTCATACTATCACAAGTCGCTCGCTAATTATCAAAGTCTAATTAAACATCATGACGAGCTCAGGAAACAAATGGAAAGTAGTTTATATAACTACGTGTTTGATGTGTCTTTTTATAAACGATACAAGTACGTAAGGATTCATATTAGAATAGGCTACTTTTTATTATTAAAATATGCTATGTGACCGGAAGAAACGCCTAAAATGAACCAACAATCAGCAACTTTTATGGCAAAGACCTACTTTAAAGTACAGTACCAGCAAGTGCTTTCTAAATGGAAATCATCCCAAATAGTACTGTACCGCAATAACAAAATGCAGAGGCTGGTATCTGCTGTATAAAACTATTCACAACCTTTTTCAATTGTCTCTAACGACAGGTACAGATAATACATGATGTAAAACTCAACAAGCAAGTCAACTCAACAAACAAGTAGGGCTGGGCAATTCGATTCGATGATTCAAATCGAATTGAAGCACAATTTATTTGAATCAGTCGTGAATCTTTCACAGGAACAAGAACTTGAAGTAGAATTTCCCTTTTTAACGACATAATACAATCGATTTTGGTCAAATTTCCCCGAAATCGATTAAATTTTGCCTTTAAAATATGAAAATTGTTGCTCTTATACGAGGAGTGTGAATTAAAAATACACTACGAACTATAGTTTCCATGATATCACAATGGAGACAACTTATAATAGTTATAACGTGGTCTTTGAGATATTTACATTGAATTAATGATTCGATCTGGTTCGAAAAAAATATTCGAATCAGACTCAAATTCCAAAGGATTCAGTTTTCCCAGCCCAACCTACAAAACACCAGCCGTTAGATCGTTATGTACTTCTTTGTACTACGCTTTTGTTGGATCAATATGGCATTTTATTATTGAATGTGATAACTTATATAAAATATTAACTCCTCAATTTTAATTACAGAACATACAGAGATGCCAAAGTTGAAAATCATCAACCAGTTACTTTTGTTGACTTCTACGGTCTTTCATTAGGTGAAACTTTTCTTGATAAACAAGTAAGCTTTTCTTTGGAAATATGCAATTACTGCAAATGACCAGTAAATTTACTGTACTTTTGTTACAGCGTAACATGCAAACATTTTTATGCTCTATTGGTTTTCGAGACGAAGAGATTGTATACACGACTGGGCTAAACAGAATCACCTGGAATTCGAATCCAATTCCAATATTTTTTCCTAATCGGATCGAATATAATTAACTAATGTCCCATTTTTACTATTACAAAATGTTTCCATTATAGAAATCATTGAATTCATGGTTATGAATTACTATTAGCATTAAAAAACAAACTATTGTTAATTCACACTTCATGTCAAAATCAATATGTTTCGTATTTTAACGACATAATTCAATCATACGATTGCGTTTAGTCGTTAAAAACAAAAAAATCGCTCTATTAGCGAGTTTTTGTCCTCACGAACGATTCATGATTGATT
>OZ023152.1:8640048-8650346 GCA_963675895.2 Styela plicata
ATCCGTTTTTAACGACTAAACGCAATCGTATGATTGAATTATGTCGTTAAAATACAAAACATTTTGGAGTGTCAATTAACAATAGTTTTTAATGCTAATAGTAATTCATAACAATGAATTTAATGATTTCTATAATGGAAACATTTTGTAATAGTAAAAATAGGACATTAGTTAATTATATTCGATCCGATTAAGAAAAAATATTGGAATTGGATTCGAATTCCAGGTGATTCTGTTTAGCTCAGTCTTGTATAAAGTCCCGTCGTCTCGAAAACTAATAGAACATAAAAATGTTTGCATGTTGCACTGTAACAAAAGTACAGTAAATTTACTGGTCATTTGCAGTAATGGGAAATTTTCAAAGAAAAGCTTACTTGTTTATCAAGAAAAGTTTCACCTAATGAAAGACCGTAGAAGTCAACAAAAGTGACTGGCTGATGATTTTCAACTTTGGCATCTCTGTATGTTCTGTAATTAAAATTGAGGAGTTTAATTATTAAAGCAATCACATTCGATAATGAAAAACCAGGTTTCATCTTGCATCATATTAACCTAACAAAAACTTAGAGAGTATACTTGAAAATAGTTGTTTTTTTATTTATTTTAATACAAAGAACTACGTCTAACGGTACGTATCAACACCACATAATAGCTGAGAAGTGAATATTCACTTAGAATTTGAATCTGATTCGAATAATTTTTTCGAACCGGATTGAATCATTGATTAAATGTAAATATATCAAAGACCACATTATTACTATTAAGTTGTCTCCATTGTGAATATCATGGAAATTAAAGTTCGTAGTGTATTTTTAATTCACACTTCATGTATAATTGCAACAATTTTCATATTTTAACGGCAAAAAATGATCGATTTCGGGAAAATTTGACCATACTATTTGAGGTGATTTCCACTTAGAAAGCACTTGCTGGTACTATACTTTTAAGTAGGTCTTTGCCATAAGCGTTGCTGATTGTTGGTTCCTTTAGGTGCTGCTTCCGGTCATATAGCATATTTCTATAATAAAAAGAAGCCTATTCTAATATGAATCCTTACGTACTTGTATCGTTTATAAAAAGACACATCAAACACGTAGTTATATAAACTACTTTCCATTTGTTTCCTGAGCTCGTCATGGTGCTTAATTAGACTTTGATAATTAGCGAGAGACTTGTGATAGTATGAACTTGATAAATACCTAAAAATTAGGAATAAAAAAAATGAATATATTTTATACTAAAATTTACCTTAAATTCCAAAGATGATATAGATAGAAATTAGTGAGGAAATACTCTTTGATAGTCTTCGAATGATAATCATCATGATAAAATATCATATTTCAATAATTTTAGCAGGGTGAATCAGGGTATGGCTGGGTAAAACCGAATCAATTGAAATTTAAATCTAATTCGAATATTTTTCGAATTCGATCGAATCGCTGCATCCATTGAAATACCAAATATCTTATTATTACTATTACTATTATTGTCTCCAGTATGATAATTAGTTAAGAATAATACGAATGACTTAAGAGCGCTGCATTTTCAATTTCACCCCACTGGAAATTTTCATTTTAACGTTTAAAATCAATCCAAAAAATCAAATGTTCGACGTTAAAAATACTGAGGTGTGTTCCATCGGCAGTCCATATTTAACATAAAGGCATCAGCGAGGCAGTTGGGAACTTTTTAAATATACAATTACTACAGTTAAACAGCAAATGTACAGTACATTTTAGCAATCAATTTTAATTTTTAATTAATTTCGATTTTCCAATCTCAACCTCAAACGATTTTCCGTTTTTTCCGAACCAAATCAGATTACGTCGTCAAAATATGCTACGCCAATTGTGGTACATTGATGAACTGCAACCCCAACTGCCGTTTATCTGTGCCTCATACTTGGCGGACTTTTTGGCAATGGTAAGATAAATACTGCCATCGCGCCTGGAGCTCATTTCCCCACTTGCATTCTGCATTATTCGTAGTTTTGTGAACAATAAGTCACAAACATAAAAGTAATAACATAAGGATAGAATGGTAGTTGTTTAAGTGATGGAATTTGCATAAATCTTTATGATAATACCTATCGCGTGCAAGAGTTCAAACAAATATCAGAATTGGTCAGTAACAGAATTCTATCGCGCAGAACCAATATCTGATTGTCACAGAAAGCTAGAAAGCTACACGAAAGATGCTGAGAACTATTCAGAAAAGTTTCTGAAGCCAATTTTGAGCGCTAAAGAAAACCTGTTGGGATATTTCAAATCGATTCAAATCACCAAATTAAATTGCCTAGCCCTACGGCAGAGCATCAAGCATAATGTATTGTAACGCTGTAACCAATTGAGAATGGAAATTAAATAATGTGAATTTTTATAATGGGAATTACTGGCAAAGAGGCGGTAAATTTACCATTTTTTTAATTCATGCAAATCTTACAGAAATATGTCATTGCTTACTGTTTCACTTACCAAGATGATCCCGACAATCCAGCCTATACCTCCTAGTGTCTATCAGGTTGCTTTCTGCTAATGCCTCCATTGCTCCGCAAGATGTCGCTACAGCACGATATCCCCCGCCGCTAATTGCCATACCAATAGTTGGAGTCTAGAAAAAAGGGAAGGGTTTGAATGTAGAGTTTATACAAAAAGCATATTCGCCTTGGAAATCATATTCCATGGAAAATAGTTTTTGAATATGAATATAATCATTTTAATATATAAAACAATCTTTCTAAAAGCCAAGGAAGAATTATTTAACTTAGAGCTATGGTTCAAATGGTGATTTGCTGAGTTATTTTCCGATGTGGTTGTATTCACATGTATTTACACATGTACGTGAATACGCAATTAGATTAGTTCAGGAGACGTCAAAATTTTGCCATTGTGAATATTACGCCCCTCCTCAACTTTGGTTTTGAAGGGGGCGCTGGCCGCCCCTGTGCCCCGGTATCTATGCCTATGTCATTGTATATGGCTATAGAAGGTACAATCCTATTATCTCTTACCTCGCTCAAAGTTGAAGGTCCTTTTTCTTCTCCAAGAAACTTTCTGATGGCTTCCATTGTCTTGGGTTTTCTCGCCAATCTGTATTTCAATTCTTCTTTGCACAATCCAAGATATAGGTTGAAATCTGGATTTACTCTAAATCAATATTATGAATATGTTTTATGACTTGCACCACTCTTTTAATTTGGAATGATTTGAAGTAGGTTATTCTAAAATTAAATATTATGAAACGTTTCGTGGGCGCGCTGGCTTGCTGGTTAACATGTTGGCATCGCAGGTTTAAGATCTCGGGTTTGACTCCCGATGAGTCCGGCCGTTAAGCAATTCCCACCACTCAACCCAGGATGTAATAACTTGGATAGGCTAAGGCGAACAAAAAAGATCATATCTTTCCAACAATTCTAAATCTGTCCGGCTACAAGAGGCAGTTGGCACGAGGCCTTGGTCAGGATGATCCACCCCAAGAAGTGGCTAAAAAAGGTGGAGTAGAACGAATTCACCACATAACTGGGTAAAGTATTACTAGTAAATCTTGTTTTTCATTTTCATAACTAGGTTGTATCTTGGTTAGAACAAGGTAAACTAGGTAATCGTCGTTTGACTGCATTTAAGACACGTTCGGTAGCTTTGCAGGTAAAAATCTCCAAATAGTATATTTTTGAATTTCTTAAA
Organism: Styela plicata; assembly: GCA_963675895.2. Classification (NCBI taxonomy): domain Eukaryota; kingdom Metazoa; phylum Chordata; class Ascidiacea; order Stolidobranchia; family Styelidae; genus Styela; species Styela plicata. The sequence continues at coordinate 8,643,732 of OZ023152.1, forward strand.
GGAAATATGAATTAAGTAGTTTCTATATTAAATATCTATTGTATCAAGTAAATTACCTAGGTAAATCTATGAGTAGAAAACTCGATAAAACTATTTTTGAAATAAACGAAATATAGTCGGTTAACTCGGTATTTTCACCTTGAATTACCGACACCTAGTTTCAATCCAAAATGAGCCATACGAGTTCAAAGTTTGGGTTCGAACGCCCGTCTATCCGGTTGATGGATGCATATCCACTGTTATGAAGCTATGCACAAAGTGATCGATTCAAGATATACCTTAATAAGAATAATTCTCTTTGATGACTATGGGTCACTGGCAGCGCGATCCGTCAATGAACCGTAATTATCAATACACATGCGCAAGAAATTTAACGAAAGTTTTGTTATTACCATAAGTTTTAAGCTCACCTCCATTGCTTTAGTAATTCAACGTCTACTTGTCCGTGCTGAAAGAAAAATAGATAATGGTAATGAACATAACATTGTAAATATGCTTTCCGTTTTATCACTCCAGAAATACGACGACTTCACACTGTTATAAAAACACAGTAAAATCACTTATTCTTTACAATAATTTCCTCTTAGATGTTGTATTAAAACTATAAAATCATATATATTTCAATCATGGTGTGTTCATGGAATTTTTGCGCAAAATACACTATGATACAAAAACCGATCAATTAATCTGGATTAGTATTACGAGTATCAATAAATACGAGAAAAAATCACCGAGATATGATGAAATTACACTTATTTTTGCCGGAATACTCAAGGTTGGAGAAAAAGCTTATTGGTGACACATTAGAAGACAGGGTGGGAACAAGCAACTATGCTAACATGTATGATATATGTATTAAAAAAGAATACTCAGGACAAGGTATTGCTACCGAATTATGGAAAAAGGCACACGAAATTGCGATGGAAGAAGGTTGTACAAAAATATGCGTGATAGCTTCTAGTTATTTCTGTCAAAAAATAACAGAGAAATGGGATATAAATTTATAAATACTATTTGTTATAAGGACTACATCGATCCAGTAACAGGAAAGAAAACATTCAGTGATATTCCAGAACCTCACAAAGTTTTGACGCTGGGTGTAAAGAACTTAGAAATATATTCAATATCAGAAATTGTTAAAACATCTTTCGTTAAATTTTTGGTCAAAATGACTAATAATTATCAATCCAAACAGTACTTATCTAAGACACCAGTATGACATGCAAACATTTTTCTGAAGCCGATATTAGCATAAAACTTGTCACTTGGGGCTTATGATACACAATCCAGACTTAATAGAAATAAATGTGGGTGCCTGATTGGCTCAGTGGGTGTCCGATTATCTCAGTCGGTAAAGGCCTTAGGAATACGCTTCGAGCAATGCACCACTAACGTCCTGGTTTCGAATCCCGTGAGAGATGGTTATACGCTATGGGTTGCTGGACACATTGCTGGTGTTCACGGTGGTTGATGTAACCAATGGTTACTGCTTCCTCAACCAACCATGTTCATGCACAGGAAAAATGTGTAAACTCCAGCTCAATTTGGAACTGGCACGAGAGGTAGTGAGTGGTTCACCACATGGTTGGTGCTGCATTGTCGGCTTTGCTCTAGGGCAGGATAAAAAAGAAATCCTGCCCTAAATTAAATTTCTATTTTGGAATCGCATACTGAATCGTATCATTTCTCAATCAGATTTTGTTTTCTGAAAATAATTAATGAATAAATTTCAGCGAGTGATCGTTTTTTCAACAAATTGGTAATTTCTTTTGAACACGTGTCAATTTTCCACATATCAGATGAAATATTTGCTCAAAATCTTGTCGAATCACAGAATTTACAATGGTCACTCAATAAAATAGCAGTATAGTTGGTTGAATTTTTTTTTTTTATCCGAAAAATGATTTTTTGACACCCGAAAAAAAAAGATTTTGTGATCTTGATCTATCGAAACATTCGAATAGCACATGTTTGTTGTGATTGATTAGAATCTTGAATTTTAGTTGCAACTTTAAAGTAAGTATCTGATTTTACTGACCTTTTTCATAGTGTACTAGACCTGCTATGGCGTTTTTACAAATCCAAAGAGTTCTATGAAAACGAATATATTAAAAACAGTTGAAATAGAACATTTAAAACACGCTTTCGAACGGCTTAACAAAAACTTTCATTACCTTTCTAAAATCCAAGGTAAACAATTTGGGTTTGGATATTTCAAGTTCATCAGTTGGTATTGTTGCTGATCCGAGATGAGGATCAAATTTATATTGATCTTCCTCATAAACGTCAATCTAAGTGAAACAAGAGAAAAATTGAAATTAAATTTAAGGTGAACCGAGAATATTTTATGCTCTTAAATTTTATGATACAATAATAATGATATCGTAAATCAGGGTGCGATGACCTAGTGATTACGATGTCGGCATCGTAGTTTTTTAAGATCTCGAGTTTAGGTCACGGCTAGTCCGGCTTGCTTAACCATGCCCATCACTCGATCGTAAGTGTAAAAACTTTGGTCGGCTAGGCTGAACCGGAAAGTTCATATCTTTCCAATAAGACTAAATTCGTTCGCACACAAGTGGCCGTCGGTACATTGACTTGCTCAGGATGTTGGCTATAACAAAAAAATATTGTTTTATTTGTAGTGGAAGTATACCACGAATGAGTTGCTAGGCGTAAGCAATGCCCAATAAGGTCTGGGCAATTTGATTCGGAGATTCGAATCGATTCGAAGCACAGTTTATTCAAATCAATATCCAATTGTTCATAAAATCAAGAACTTGCTGAATGAACTAGAAGTTTCATTTTTAGCGAAAAAACGCAATCGATTTTGATCAAAGTTGACCAAAATCAATTATATTTTGTCGTTAAAATATGAAAATTGTTGCGCTTAGATTATGGAGTGTTAATTGGAAATACACAATAGATAATTTGGCGGTATCTGTTCGTTCGTGACGAATTTCAATTATACTTTTGACCTTCAATACACTTAATATTTTTTTGCATTTTTCTAAGAATTTTTTTATCGTATTATTTCAATGGAAAATATTTTATCACATTAGAATCAATCAAACACAGACAAAAACAAACAATGTGCACTTCAATATGTGTTTTGTTATTGGCCAGAAATTTCGAATATTCTTCAATCGAGTCATATTTTTTTTCGCGCGTTTATCTATATTTGTCTTTATGGGCGCAATGGCCTAGTGATTATCACCACTCCATCTACGATGTAATAACTTGAGTATGCTTGGCTGAACCGTAAAGATAGTACACTCAAATTACTCTAAAATCTATTCGTCTCAAATGCCACTGATTTGGGGTCTTGCTCAGGGCAATTCACTCAAAATGAGTGTCTATAAAAAGTTTGTTTTATTTTTTTTTCCAATTTTTAGGCAAAATGAAAAAAAATACCGAATGCCGATGTGCCATTACAATGTTTGTCAAGTTTCCGACACTTTACCAATATAGCAAAGTAGTCATGCTATATACTTTTCGAAATAAGCTGTGAAATACCTATAATTATTAAGAATGTAAAATTTAATTAAAAATACCATACCTGTATATTGGCTTCATAATTCTTTTGTTCGGATAAAACAAAGGTAAATGTTTCATTCCACACAGGATTGTGTTGATCTCGAGCAATTTTTGTTTTGAAATCTTTTCGACTGGCGGCTTCGGCGCAACTCACGTATACTTGAGGATCTGGTATGTCAACTGTATTCAAACACAAATGCAAGTATTATCTTGGTGTATCTGTGTGGTTTGTGAGTTGCTAACTGTCAAACCACACCAAATGAAGCTTCGTGTATTCGATAGACATAATATTTACAACCCGAAGGGCAGATGCCCAATTAGAAATTTCATTTGCCAATCATGAACCACAGATGGACCGCACTTCGGTGGCGCGATCCATCAGTCACACATTTTTAACTAACGATGTGTAGATCAATTTTTTCTGTTTTGCGCACTGTAACAAAAGTGCAGTAAAGTTACTGGTCGTTGATCGTACTGTTGATGGTTCGCTCTTCGGCCGTGCGCTTCATCAACGGTGCATAATTGGCAAAAAGCCTATTTTATATTTAATTTTTATTTCAATACCATCAATTAAAGGTAATGTCATGAGGCATCGACGGCGCAAAGAGGGTGTGATAAAACCATAAAAGTAATAATTTTAAAACTCGTTAAAAAACTTAATTCGCTCTTGTCTAGGACAAATGTCACTTCGTTGTCTTTATCATCTATTTCCAACATGCTATGTTTTTCTGATGCAATTAGCGCATGATATTGTTAAAAATTTTGGTGCGCTATATTAGCCGTTATTTTTAACAAAATATTGTATTGCACACTTGTTTCTTATGTTATTGGTCAGGGGAATGTGGACTAACTACTTATCCTTCCTCTGCGCCTTTGTGTTTGCGGATCCGTATGCAGTACATGCAGGGATACAGTAGCAAGAGTAATTATGACTAACTAGAGAGGTTCAAAGTCTTGCTTTCCCCCTTACACAAGTTTATTTCTGTAACGTTTCGTCTTTCCAAAGTCAGACTTCTTCAGACAAGCATTTTAAAATGTGACCAACATTTTTAAAATGTTTGTCTGAAGAAGTCTGACATTGGTCAGACGAAACGTTACAGAAATAAATTTGTGTAAGTGTGAAGCAAGACTGTGAACCTCTCTTGTTTCTTATGTTATTGAAATCGCGAGGTTTTTGATGCATGTGACAAAGAAACTTACCCAAATCATGGAGCAAACCAACTGAAATATTTCTCCCACTTAAAACTGTCACCGTGATTGTCATGCACGGTTTATATGGGAACCTGCCAATGAAATATATTTGTCTGTGAGAAATGATATTGCACAACGAATTAAGATTTTATTTTGTCGAACCGATACTTAACGAACGTGCCGAGACAACGTGTTTCCAAAGATAGAGCAATGTCCAAAGTGTCTGAGTAGGAAGCCAACAGGCTTATATAAATATATGTTTCAACATAATTTACCCCGATTGGAAAAATCTTGTAAAACGTGTTTAGTAAAGTATGTGCCGCTGATAAATCACGTCGAAAAGACGCGGTTCGTCTGTGGCGCATGCTTTGACGCAATAAAATCAGGTCGGATACATATTTTTTGAATGAAATGATCACTTTTCTAGTCGGACCTTCAAAAGTGGTATATGACCTTTGCCATCGCCTAGAGCAGATGCCACGCATTTTATCACCTTAATTTCCGTATCGGATGTTTTCTGCTTAAAGTGCTGTTGTCGTTAATATCTTGCAGTGGCTTTTTGCGATTAAGTCGCCGTTTAGTCGGTTTATTTTAGCCACGGCTTATGGCCTTGCTTACAATGAATTTCAATAAAACAATTACACGAACGGAATAATAATGTGTATTTTGTTTTGTCAGCTTGTATAGATATTTTTGTAAAAATAAACCCAACAAGCTGACGAATTTTTTTCTCAAAATCTACATCGAATGAGTGAAAGTCATATTTATTGGGATTATGTCCGAATCGATTTGAATCTTAAACGTAAAACTTGCATTCCTAGACTGTGTCAAAAGTGCAGTAAAATCACTGACCTTTGACTCTAATATTTCTTTTTGATATAGATAAAAAACTGTAAAATTGACTTTTATGGTCAATTATGGGGTGTTGATGGAAGGTATCGCAGGAGTGGCAACAAGGCGATTTGGAATTTTAGGCACATGTAGTAGAACAGTACATTCACTACATACACGTATGCACAGTGTGTACCAACAACACCAACTTTATGCTCCAAGCACTAGATAGATACGGGCCTATAGCTAAACGCAATCTACACGAAGAAATGACTATACCAAATTCGTCAAGACTACCACATCTAAAAACACTTCGAACAAGATGTAATGTAACAATCCGCTGTACTATGTGTAGAAGTCAGAACGATTACAAAAAATTATTAGCTTATTGGTGGACGTTAGTATTCTCAATATTGCTAACTATACAAAGTACTTAAAATAACTGCGTTTTGTTTTAGCAGTTCTGTTCTTTCTGAGATGTTTTCCCCTTGGAAGGCAGTTGTTGATACTACATCTTGTAGTAACTCATCGCTATTTTGAGTGGCCAGTTGGTTCCTAAGTTGGTTTCTTCTAGACGCTGTTTCTGGTCTTGCTTAAAGTTATCTTCAATAAAAAGTCTTGGAATGCCTACCTTCAAATCATTTATACTTTGTTGGTATTCTTTTTCGTTTTTTATCCATTCTTCGTCCGTCATTTTCGTAGTTGATCCACTTCTAAATAAATTTCTATTGTCTATCAAAAAAGGAAAAAAATGATACAAAAACCCTCAAACTAAAGCCTCAAACTGAAATGATCGATTCAGTTTATTTCAAAGATGAGGAGCCAATATTCCAAACGGAAATTTGGTTTGAGTAGACGTTAGTAAACTACTGGGATCCTGTGAATTAACACTACGTACGTTGTTTATACATAATAAAAGATCTCATGAAGACAACAACAGCTTTTCTTAGATCCAAAATGATGCAACTCTGATTATATTTTTCAACTATGAACCAAACATAACCAATATAAATTAGACGCGTAACATCTTTGGCTAACCTTTGCAAAAACTTTGAT
>OZ023152.1:8650446-8667085 GCA_963675895.2 Styela plicata
GATATAAGAAAATTTGGACTCGAAAATGAAAATGTATTTCAATATTACATTATATTAAATTAACGGATTTCAAAGTGGATTAGTGATGTATATGACAATTGCTTATTATGTCCTTGCTAGTATTGCGTTTTAGGGGACAATATTCCTCGATATTCTTTAGAATTTGTTTTTCCTTTTTTCAGACTGAATGATTCTGTTGAGAATTGGTTGATGGATCAAACTAATAATTTCGATTATTACACAACAAACGGTTTTTACAACCCCACATTGCAGATGAAGAGGAATCAAATGAAAAGATTTAGGTATCTTTTTCCCCAAAATAGTTTTGTCTAAATCAGAAGTCGTTTTATTAGTACGTACGGTATCACCAACAATGTTTTTATTTGGCAAACTTGACTAGTTATTTTGTAATTTCTATATATTTGTTTTTATTTTTGAAGCCCACTTAAATAAGGTTGAAAGCAACACGGTAAAAAATAATCGTCAAATCTACAAATGTTTGTTTTTGAGGGAAGGTTTTTTGTATTGTGACAGCCTATTTTAAATTTATCTTCTTCCAAGGAAGTAAAAAATATTATTTCGTGCAATAGGAACAAGTTATCTACTAGTAGGAAACATAAATATATTTTATATTCCACAGCAATGGTCTGAAATCGACCAAATTAAAACAGATAAACTGAAATAAATTATTTATAATGCTTTAAGTGCGGCGTTAGAAATTTTGCTTATCAATATGCTTTAATCTACAATTGTATCAGTTCGTATAGGGACAGATAACAGCAATGCTACTATTGATTTTATGTTTGGTATTTCAGAATTGTGAATGCAGGAGGTTATGTTGGGCTTGAGGGTTCAAGTCAGTGGACCTGGAAATTGCGTGATAAAAGAAATTGCATTCGATGGAATTTATTTAGAATGAACCAAGAGATCAGATAGAGGACAAACTTACGTTACTGTTGGAGCTAGGTGGATTGAATGATATTTTGCGACACAGTTGGATCTTACGAGGTATAATCCCACTATCAATATTTTGCGTTTGTTTTCCATAATCATTGATATGGTTGTTGCAGGAAGCAGTTTAAAAAATCAGTATATGGGATTCTATGCGTCGATGACGGCTGTACCAGTAGGGCCTGGGCAAAATCAAGTCCTTTGGAATTCGAATCAAATTCGGATAATTTTTTTCGAATCGAATCGATTCAATAATTACATATAAATATTCCCTTTTTCATTATTACCTATTGTCTAGATTATAAAACTCAGCATATTAGCAAAGCAGACAACCATCACAATCGAGGTCGAAAAGCAAACATTTTTATTTTTAAAGACAAAACACAATCGATTTCGGTCAATTTTACAAAAAATCGATTGGATTTTGAAAATTCCGTCAATTTTAGCAAGTTTTTATTCCTGTGAAAGATTCACGATTGATTCCAGAAGTTTCTGATTCGTATCAATTCGAATCATCGATTTGAACTGCCCAGCCTAAAATACTCATCAGCGCATAGAGCGTGTCATGTACCCATTTTTTTTTTTGCAATGATCCATCGTCTCCGTAACGGGTAAAACTATTAGTTCGTAAAACAGGTAGTAAGAAAGAGTGATTCAATTCGGCGGTTCGAATCATTTCGAACAACATTTGCTTCGAAATCAGTTGAGAATCGGCCATGGTAGGAAAATTCGCCAAATCAAAATACTTCTAATTTCTGATAAATATTTTTCTGCCCTCTGGTAGCAGGTGAATATTAAAAAATAAATTGCCCATTAAAATCTTATTCATATCTATTGCATCTTATCTGATTTTATTGACAATAGCACAAAGCTCTTGTTAAGAAACGAAGAAAAACCTATTTTATGGCCATTAATCTTAGCGGATTACCCTGTGTGCAAGTTTTCTATACCGTGTGTAACGGTTTGTTGCCAATTCGATCTGTAGATGTTTTATGGCTTTTGTTGTCACTACCAATTAAATTTAAACAATGGTTTTTAAATTATATCAAGTCGGTTTTGAGGATTCTTTCTTTAAAACGAGGACGTGGGCTTTTGGCGTTGTTTACATTTACATTTAATAGATAAAACAAACTTTGGATACTCCGAAATGGCGCCCAGCTTTATGATATTACAATTGTCTAGAATCGCTGGTGAGAATAAAAATTTAAATTTCTGTTACAGCTTACTGTTTAGTTATGTTTATTGAACTAAAAGGTTCTTAATGGGTATTCTAACAGTTACTATAGACTATAAAAACGCGTTTGTCTATTTTTTCAGCTTCATTCATTATCCAGAAAGGAGACTATGCTTTCCATCGGAGAATTTCGTCGCTATGACGGTACTTTTCATGACAATAGAGGTTATAGAGAGTAATTTACCTACTCCAAGCTTTCCAAATACTTTGCCTGATCGTCCAGATTTCGTACAAGATATCACATGTTATTAACGGAATAAACCAGAAAGCAACAAGTTCGCAGTTGAGTTTGCCAATGATTTTTACATGAATCGAGGAAAAATTTGTGGAAGGAATGATTACAAGTAAGATAAGATAATCATCTTGCAATAACATAATAATAATAATTTTATTGAAATTCATCCTTTGCATATTTCATAAGCATCACATAAAACTAGAAAATTACCAACGGACACATGTATGACCAAGTATGACTACAAAAATATAATGATACCAACTTTCAGTTTAAACTGAAAAACACCCCAGACTGAAAACTGAACCATTATAATCTAGTGCAGTGAGAGTTATCTGCCCTGGAATGACGGTAAAGCCCAAATACCACATTCTAATATCCTACTAATTTGTAAAGAATGAGCCCACATACGAAGCGGACAACGCACGACGAAATAAACTGGAATGTTGTTAGGCTTTGATAAAAAAGCCAAGCTATCAAATAGCTATGCGAAAATAGCCCTCCCAAGGTTGGATATGCATATATCAATGTCATGAAAAATATGTGCTACATTCGCACATCATTATTTCCACGATATGAAAAACCTTCAAATTTCTTACAACTTAAAGCCAATTTTGTTATGCGCATTTTTTTGCAGTTTTTCAAAAATTTTCTAGGTTTGCCATGCAAGTAGGAACTGTACAGGAATGGACTTTCATAAACGCCATACCCGAGATGCGCCACATCCATTACATATTCACGTTAATCATTTTTCCAGGTATTTGGTTTTTTAGTATTTGGTATTTGCTTTTGGTCCGTTTGAATATATTGAAAGACAAAGATCAAGAAAACGATAGACGTTTGTGACATTGGACATCTATACCGAATCGGAAATATTATTTTGTCAAGTTTGAGCCACAAATAAATCGCTGCCCTCCGAGGCGCGATCCATCAGTGACTCAAACTTAAAACAAAACATATTCCAGACAGGTGTTTTCTAACTGGATAAAGAGAAGCCCAGTGTAACTTGCTGAACGGGTGCCACACCATGCACTTAACTCATTAAGTCACCGAGCTGGTCATATTTTCTGACAGAGAGAAAGAAACCCAATGCAACATGCAGTACGAATAATTATAAACTACATCCGAGAAAGGTTTTTTACCTTCAGTTATTTATTTTCTGGGCAGAATCCATTGCTGATCCATTGCACAGTGACCCCCACTAGCCTATTGACAAATAAGTTGTAAGTGCGGGGCTTTAGAATTGAGCCAGGGGAGGTTTCTGAGTGGTTTCTGAGGTCGTGAGTCCAGATTCGAAAGAAAAAAACAAAAAGTGGTAGATGATTTTACCATACAAGAGCAGATATCACTTATTGCACTTTACCCCAGTGGTTTTGAGACCTCCCTGGCATGTTTTATATAGTGCAGTTGTTGTAACTACAGTTTTTGAACTTGGTTTTTGCGCTCAATTTTCTTGATAAATTTCGAGAAAACTATTTTCGAATAATGTAGGGTATCGCATGAAAAGGGTATTCGAATTGCTAGTTTCCGGATATGTATTCGAATCGATTGGAATCTGAAAATATAAACGAGAGTGGTGAAATATTAAAATAAAGAACTGAGTAAAGAAAAGGAGTTGTTGCTAGGGCTGGCAATTTAATTCTATTCGATCCGAGTACCAAATTACTCTGTATTAGCTACAAATTTATCATCGGCTTTATAGATACAAGACGGTTAAAATAACTGGATTTATCCAGTTTTAACGACAAAAAAGTACCAGAAAAATTTAGATGTAGATCATATTTCTATTGCCCTTGGGAGCTGAAGGATAAATTGAAAGTTAATATTGTAATTTTATCCTCTTAGAGTTTGCTTATATGATTATTAGTTAATCGTTATTTTACGGATTTTTATAGATTTTAATAATATAGGCAAATTGTAAGTGTAAAGTAACGTTTACGGTATTTTTTTCTCTCAGGATGATCAGGTACAATGAATATACTGGACCAATAAGTGTTGGGTCAACGGGAACTTCTACAGGATACGTTTTACGTTCAACCAAGGGATGGAGCCCCCGCTTTCCACCCTGTAACGACACTTATGCAACCCGCCGCATTCTAATCTTAGTGGCGAAGGTTCGTATTGTATTCTCCATTATTTCATGAACCCCCCCCCATATGTAAACCAATGAATCCTTTCCCGCTATTATAAGTCCACTTTTTCTGTAAAAACGTTTGAATCTGCGTTTTTCCACTGTGATTAAAATTTTTTATTTTGTCAAGCATGAGCCACAGATGGACCGTGCCTCGTTGGCACGATCCATCAGTGATTCATGCTTAACAAAACACGTTTGTACAAGATCGTTCTGCTCTAACTAGGATGAAATGGAGCCGCAGGAACGACACAAGTTTTGCCAATGCTAAATTAAGAGTCTGATATTCGTTCAATATAACTAATTGCATATTGTATGATAGAATTAGTAATTCGAGTCGATTCGAAAAAATATTCTATTCACATTCGATTTCCCAATGATTCGCTTTCGCCATACTTCCGACACCATTTTTCTCTCAATTCAGATTATTTTCAAAATTTGACAAATACTGTGAATGATAATTATTTTGATCACAAAACACGTTGGGAAGATTTAGAAAATGGAAACGACGATGGTACTGGTTTGGGATACGCGAGAAGAGGAGACTGGAGAGATATTCTGAATTTACCACCGCTCTCAAATATTACAGTAAAATGACAGATTATAACCATAAATCAAAATTTTAAATTTTTCTCCGTTTTGACCATTGGCATTGCTATAATAGCTTTCAAATAAAATATTTCAGAATAAGATTTTTTTAATTAAATTTACAAACAACTAAAGTTAGTAAATGGTCAGGTCCCCCATGTGAAAATCGAAATATAGCTTATGTAAAATTTTCGAAACAAAAAAAATTAATAAAATGTTTACTCAAAATCTTCCTGGAAACATATCAAATCACGGGAATGGTTAGTACAAATATCCGAATTAGATATGTATCTGATTCTATGCGAATCTATATTCAAAAAGTGGAATCAGACTGTTGTTCCTTAATTCACACTTGCAGAGACGCGAGTCAATGATTCGATTTTGAGCACTCGAGTAGCCTTTTTTCAATGACTTAACCCGACTCGTGTTGTGTTAGAAAAATAACCCTGCCCAATAATGATTTAATGTGGGACCTGATAGAGCGAGAAATGGAAAATTAATTTGCGTCATTAAAAATCTACGGGTAAATACAGGCATAAAAGGCAAATTTGCGACTTGTAAATGTATGACTTGACTTGCAGTTTGAAAGTACAGTATATTGACTTGATTAGAGACTCTAAATTTCAATTTTAATACGACTCGACTCGCAACCTATGTGTTCTTCATATCGATTTGGGTTGGGACTCGAGAATTGAAGTAACTCCGTTCAAAAATCCTGCATTAATTATACTATAGGATATTAGGAAATAATCCAGCAAACCATCCTCGTTTAAATAAACCGAATAGAGCTGGGCAGTTCGATTCGACGATTCGGAACACAATTTATTCTAATCAATTAGGATCGTTCATAGGAACAAAAACAACTTGCCTGAATGAACTAGAATTTCCCTCTTTAAACGCCAAAATACAATGAATTCTGGTCAAATTAGACTAAAATCGATTGTATTTTACCGTTAAAATAGGAAAATTGTTGCTTTTAGACAATGCAGTGTGAATTGAAAAAAACACTAATAAAGTATCAATTTTCTCGATAACCGTGATCGAGACAAGTTGTATTGGTTAAATGGGATATTTGTTATTTTACATGGAATTAGTGATTCTATCCGATTCGAAAAATATATCCGAATCCGATTCGAATTCCAAATGACTCGCTTTTGCCCAGCGGTAAAACCGAACCATATTTGTTTGAAAGTTGTAAAACTGTTCGAGGTTTTATCTTTATCTCTTATGAAAAAGTAGAAGACAAAAGAAAGGTATAATGGAGTTTCTAGCATATCTCCTATTTATAAACGCTACCAATTCATACAAATTTTAAGGTTCGTTTTTAACGTTGATGAAACGATGGGTCTGTTGTTCTTCACTGCCATGTGTTGAAACATGAAGATTTAGGAATGATGTATACTGTAAAAGCTTACAAGGGTAAGAAAATTTTAAAATTCACAACCGTGGACAAACGTCGGGGAGACTATTTTTATAGCCGCTGCTGGACCACCCTGGCCAAGGCCCTAATAACAGCGACTACTTATAGACGGACAGGGTGAGGGTTGGAAAGATATAACCTTTCCTATTCGGCTTATAGTCTACCTGAGTTATTACACCCTGGGTTGAATGTAAACACTAAAATGCAAAAAAACTGCATACGTACAAAAAGATTGGGAAATATTTGACGCCAAAAGATATATTATATTTGCCCGAGTTCACGGTCAAGTGGATTAACGCGATCAGAAAATCAGCGTAATGGCAATATTATTATTTAAAGTATAGACCGTCGTAGAGCGAAGAAAGCGACTATAGCTGTCAAACGTGTTGCATAGTTAACGGCGTGTGATCATACTACAGCAAAGTATGGTCAAGATCGATGAGAGAAAAAGCCTTTATAGTGCGAGACTCTGTAGCCGACAGCCTTGGTAAGATGCTCGGCCATTTCAAAATCTTGTTCGTAGCCGGTCGCATGGTTTGTACTAATGAGTCTGACATGAAACATTTAATCGTAATCATCAAATATAAACATTATTATCAGAAAAAATATCATTATTAAAAATTAAAAAATTAGACACAACAGAAGACAATCGCATTTCCCCCTGAATTATGGTCTACAGATATTTCCCAATAATTGGAGTGGAAATCCATCACTTTTCCATATATAGTAAAAGGAGAAATTCCCATTCAAAGAGTTTATTTTGTCTAGCATGTGTAGAAAAACATATTTAAGCACAATTTCATTAGGTTCCGGATAGTAAGGCTGCTTAATTTGTTCCTTTTCTAAAAATGACATTTTTTAAAAATTTCTTTATTCTACTTTTTAGAAAAGTGAAAACACCTCCCGAATATCAAGCAACGAGAATTAGGATGTCAATGTTATCAAAGGTGAGTACAATTGATAAACAGTCAATCTTGATCGAAAGTATTATTTTGATATTTTTAGCTAATTAACGAATTTAAATTTAACATAAACGCTGTTTTTTGTTATCAAACCACTAATTAAGGGGTCAGGTCAAAACCCCCAACACCCCCCCCCCCCCCCCATCATTTTAAAATTTTGTATCCGATTTAAAATTAATCATTACTCAAAACCAGTACTTATTCCCTTTTAGTAAAGTCTTGTTAAACTATGAGTTGTTGGGCGCGGTTCACCTGCGGCTCATGCTCGTCAAAATTATTTTTTATCGTTTCCAAGAGTGATGTTTGGGGGCGCAATGGCTGTGAGGTTATCATATTGGCATCGCAAGTTGAAGGTTTCGAGTTCCTGCAAGTCCGGCTCGTTAATCGATTATCCACCACTCAACGCAGGGAGTAATAACTTGGGTAGGGCTTGACAGAATCGAAAAAAAAAGTATATCTTCCCTAAAACGCTAACCCTGTTCGTCTCTAAGTGACCGCTGATATCGATCTTTGGGCAAGATTATCAATTCAAATGAGTGGACGTGAAAAATGATGATGTTATTGTTCACTTGTACTTAATTATTTTTTATTATTTTTTATTTGTGTAGGCAGCTACCATCGGGGATGGACCTGCTCGGGTGCAACCAAATTGTCGGAGAAAAATGCTCGTCCCTCGGTTTGTGGCTTGGTTGGACGATTATGAATATTGATATAACTTTCTACATATAATTTTCAATTTTGTTTATTGCTTGATTTGTGGCTAAGGGTCAACAAATTGACATTTATAAAGTATTATGTATAAAAGAGGTTAAAGTACAAATAATAGAACAGCATACAACTTTTTATACCATTTTTCTCGCATTGACGAATTGATAAATGAAACTTTTTATTTTTATCAAGCATGCGCCACAGATGTCTGATCGACGCGATCCATTTTAGTGACACACACTTAACAAAAGATAATTCGACAGAATTTTTCCAATGTCTTTGGGATGGTTTTTTTTTATTATTCCATTATTTTCTATCAGTGTGTAGATTGAAAAATATCGATACAATTTTTTTTTTCCTTCACTTCAATTAGATTAGATCAATTAGATGCCCCAAGTAGGACAAGACATGTAAATTTCGAATATTCGATTAATCGATTCGAAGCCCAAATTATTCCAACATGGCCACATGGACAATATTTTGTAGAATGCAGTGAAAGTCATGTTAAAGAAGTGGTAGATGGTTTGATGGTTTAAAGTAGCTCTTTGCGATTAAGTGGACGGTAGTTGGTTCCTTTTTGGCACTGCTTCGACCTTGCTTTGAGTGAGTTTTAATGAAAAAAAATCAAAAAAGTCGTCTTCGCAATGTTCAATTCCACATATACACGAATAATACGAGAAGAATCACTTATGCCTCGATTTAAATAAAAACTTGAATCTGAAAAAAATACCAATCTTCAATTTTACGCAATTTTGTGCTTCCCGATAACTCAATGAATATATTTTTTTTTTTCATCAGTCAAGGACTCTAATTGAGGGGAACAACAATATTACGAACGTTTGCGTAGAACATTTTGAGTATATTTCAAAATTATGAAATAATGCAAGTTTTAAACTTCACCTCTACCGCTTGCTTCCGCCATGTACATTTTATTTTGCCTTTTTGTCAGTCGTTATTTTAGGAACGTAAAATATTTTTCTCATTCCTGAACCATTGAGCAAAATATTTTTTCGTCTTGTTATTGGTATACTGGAATGAACCGGATTAAGAATTTTATGAAGCAATACATCTTCGTTATTTTTCCCTATTAAAATATTTATATTTTCAAGCAGGAGTCTCAGAAGAATCTCATAGATCAGTACAGTATAAGCATCCTTGAAAAAAGCAAGGCTGTACAATATATACAATACTGTACAATACAATTTATTAAGAGATGTTTGTATAACATAAGAGCCAGAGTCGCACATCCTCCTTTCTTATTTTATTTGCGAAAATTAATCACTATGGAAACAAAAACAACTAAAACTGTAAACAATTTTTTGCACCCGGAAGACACGTTATAACTTTATTTTTTCGGTAATATTTTCATACACAATTCCAAAATTTTACAGGACTTCACTGTAATAAAATAACAGAAAATTTACTGATAATTTGCAGTAATTGCACATTTGCCAAGTTAAAACTTCCATGTCGATAAGATTGATGTCAAGTATGGACTCGACGGTGCGCGCCATCAACGGCTCGTGCATACATGCGAAAAATCAGATTTTCCAGTTTTATCCCAATACAACCAAGTAAAATTACTCTCAAAAAGCATGATTTTACTGCATTATTGTTACATTGTGTTTACTCACTCCGTTTTTCGGTTCCGCCGAGAGTTTATATAGTTATAAATGAATACTTAATTGTGGATTTTGTGATTTTGATAATATGGACAAATTATAACGGTATGAAAAGATAGAAAAGAATATAAACCATGCCTCCAAATTTTTATCAAAATTTTAGCACTTCCTATCCATAAATATATTATAAATTATTCGTGAGGTTCGAGAACGGTACTGACGTCGTGTATCAATGACTTCAATGAATGAAACATCATGTTTTAGCAAATTTTTGTGCTAATAGAACGGCCGCATAGTCAGTTAAAAACGAAACGATTTGAAAAAGTTAAAGAAAACTCTGTTGTTTGTCCCAAACAGATTTTATTTTCATCAACAATAGGACAGGTGTTAGAACAGATGTTTCAAAATATTTTAACGCGAACGAGAGGAAAATGAAGAGATGAAATAATGTTGAGTGGTCTAGGCAGCTTAGAAAAAAATATTTATCCTGTTTCGCTTGTTGACTTTATTTTATTTCTCATATTAGTTTTGATTAATGTTTTGATGAATAATTGCACAAACACTAGTAAATTTGTGATCAAACATGGTTTATTAAGTATGAGCCACTGATGGATCGTGCCGCATAGGCACGTCCCATCTGTGGCTCATACTTGACAGAAACGTAATTTCTGATTGGGTGTAAATCAAAACGTCACCAATTGCGCTCGTGGTCTTAGGTGGCGCGTATCGCCAGCAGCCCATACGTTGCCGAAGTAGTCAATATTAAATTTTATTTCAATAATATCGAGTAAAATTACTGTGAAATCGCGGCGAATTTACAGCATTTTCATTACAGTGTACATTGTAAACAGTACTAAACACTGCCGAGTGGCGAGTAAAATTACTGTCAAATCGCCGTAATTTTACCGTATTTTCCTTACAGTGTATATTGTAAACAGTACTAAAGACTGCCGAGCAACGAGTAGAATTACTGTCAAATCGCCGCAATTTTACCGCATTTTCATTACAGTGTATATTGTAAACAGTACTAAAGACTGCCGAGTAACGAGTAAAATTACTGTCAAATTGCCGCAATTTTACCGCAATTTCATTACAGTGTTCATTATAAACAGTAATAAAGGCTGCATTTGTGAGGAAATTTTATAATGTTTATTTGCAAATGTAGATTAAATTAATTACCTTATGTTACTTTACGGAAAGAACAATGAACCTTCAAACACAAAAACAAACATGACCAGAAAGAATATTTAAGGCGTAAAAATGATTTACTTATAAACATAATTAATAGTCAAACGCACAAGTGCGTATATACAATGCAAGTGTTCGAGAACTTTGCATTGCATTGAGCTTAGGTTTAAATATCCAACTTGCTTAATTGCACGGTTTAAGTGTTTCACCAGCACAGAGTTCTGCATGTGTTACAAGTAATTCGAATATGAAGATTTTTCTTGTGTCGTTTTCCTCGGGGTTTCCGTGCTCGGCGTTTTGCTGTAAACAGAATAAAAGTAATCATTGAAATTCAAAATTAATCAAACATCGGTGTAAAGTCATAATACTTTGGTTAAAAAACAAATTTAGTTTTTGCTTTACCTCAACCCTATATCGTTTCTCTATAAGTACTTTTTTATTTTTTTATAACCAGTTCTTCGAGTGGATCACCCTGTCAAAGGCCCCGTCACCACTTTATAGACGGACTAGGTTACAATTGCGTGAAAGATCACCCTGTCCAAGGCCGTATGACCACTTATAGACGGACAGGGTTACAATTGTTTTAAAGATATAATCTTTTCTTGTTTGGCTCAGTCTGCTCAAGTTATTAAACCCTGGGTTGAGTGGTGGTCATGGATAAGCGAGCTGGACTCGCCGGGACTCGAACCCGAGAGCTTCAACCTTTGTTGCCAACATATTTAACCACTAGGCCCCCGCACCCACAAAATTGAAAAAAAAAATACAGATGTACAGGTTTTTCTGTTGGCATAATTGTCAGAACAAACCCCTCTACAATGTTGTAAGTAAATATTTTAATAATTCTATCATATAACTTTTATTTATAAATATAATTTACTAAATGAGAAGCCACGAATGAATTAGTAAAAAATAAGAGATAAAATTGTGATTTTACCTCTGCTATGTTCAACATTTAGTAAAAAATAAGAGATAAAATTGTTATTTACCTCTGCTATGTTCAACATTTCCTTCATCAGTTATAACGCTTCGTTTTGTCAGCCAATGACATTTATGTCTTTTTAAACTGCATTTATATTTCAAAATTGGTCCACATGTATTCAAGACTGTGTTGATCAACCTGAAATAAAAATTAGCATTTATTTAGCCAGGAATCGGATGAAATTTATCACGGGGATGACCCCCCCTGTGACCTTTAATTGCCTAAAACTATAAAAGAAAATATTTTTAATATATTGTATGGAAAGCGTACCTCAAACAAAATAAAAACCAATTTGTGCAAAATTTTCAATAGAGCTTACAAAATTTGTCTAATTAGTCTACCAGTATCCAGTAAAAAGACCAAAATAAGATACTTACTATTGTCGACGATTGCTGATCGATCGTTTCATTATGGTGTGACTTTGGTCTGATTCTGCGTCGATACTTTTTACTTCATTCTTGGCGAGTTTATTTTCCAACGTTTTGAAGAAACTGAGACCATTTGAAACTTCAAACAACATCACTATAATAATAAACGTTGTGATAACTTTAGCGAAATTGTTCATATTTGCAAATTCTTTTTTCCCGATACCTATAAAATACGAATCAACTTGTCGTCTGCTCAGTCTGCTTTAAAATTGAATAATGGAGAAATTGGACCCTGGTCACGGTATTTATGGTGCGATTAAGAAGTAGAAGCCCAACCCTTGTGACATTTAACTCCAATTTTTCATGTTATTTTTTTCGCTTCTCTCTTCTTTGGTTTGTTGAAGAGGGAGGTAGGGTTGGGGGTGCGTAAAGAAGTTAAAATTCGCACGAAGATATTTATTTCGAAATATATGAATGTGTGGGTGGCGCAAAAATAGACGTCAGGTTTTGATTCCGATCTTTCAACGCCTCAGTAAATTAATAACCACACTTGACACACTTTCCAAAGGTTTGGGTTTTTTTGACAAGGGTTGAGAAACTTATTAATTGGCTTCACGGCCAAGTTGTCCGGCTTGAATATTTCAAGCTACTGCTACTGGACCAGCCCATAATCTTTTTTATTTTCACCAAAATTAATCTACACTAAAGTGTGGTTTAAAAGTAGATATCTCTGAAAAATTTTGTTTTGTTCAATATTGGCAAACGGAAATCTAAAAATAGCAAATTTTTACCATAAGTATTTAAACGGTTCAGAATGGTTTAAGTATGATTGATTATATAATATAAATGGAGATATTTTAGAAAAAAGGAAAAGTCAAGTAAAAATAATCTTATCCCGTCTTGTGGGGATTCCAAGTAAAAATTCTGATTTAAAAATTTAAAACAAATTGAGAAATAAAAGAAATAGAAACAAAAACAATTTTAATTGAATTAATATATTTTATGTAGAAATGATCGTTTTTAACAGTCCCAAAGCGTTTTTTGATATCCATAAAAATTGTACTCCGATTTGCAATAAACGTACAAGCTTTATTCAACCAAACACATAAACAAACCGTGGCCATAATTGAAAAATTGCAAGCTTGTTGTCTGAAAAATACTTTCAAATTCAACAGGTTCATGTGTGATTTTCTTCACTTTGTAGTAAAAGTGCTTGGTTAGTTTAAAAAATGTTATTCTTAAAGAAAGGACAGATTTTGGTGTTTTGTAGCTCAAAGTGCATCCAGAAATGCCGTAATTACGGCTTTTTGAATGAGGCAAATTACAATTTTTTTGGCATTTCTTAAACATACAAGAAGATTTTTGACGCTCTCCCACCAAAAAAAAATATGACTTTTAATTTAATGAGGCGTGGGAAAATTTTGGCATTAAAATTCCGCATCTAATTTCGAGCCACGAACACATTCAGAAACTTCGTAACGACTATGATGACCTTTTTATCGCAGCTACTCCCCAGTACATATTCCATACTCCCGAGTTAATTATTATGCCATGCATATATCAAGTCATTATCGAGACTGTGAACGTTATTTAACGTTCACAGTCTCAGTAATGAGTTGATATATGCATGGCATAATAATTAACGTGTTCATATTCGGCTCACTTATAAAGTGTCTTTTGGAAAGCCAGCGACTAGCTGGCAAGCGTCAGAGGCTCTCGATGCACACTAGCTCTATAAGGGTATTTCACTGGTTTAGTCGAAGAAATTTTATGGGGAAAACCGAATAGGAATACGTGAATTATTATCCCATATATGCATTGGTTCATTGTTGGTTCTGTAAACCTTATCGTGGGTATTAGGGAAAAGCTGCCATAAAAAACTGTCATTATAGAAGCTAAAAAGGCGCGGGGATGTTTATTTCGAAATTTAATAATGTGTGGGCGGCGCAAAAATGGATGTAAAATTTTAATCTCGACATTTTTCAACGCCGAATTCCGCGGACATTGCATGCAAACATTATTTTACTTTTCCATGATATCATCGTTACGAAGAAATGAATGTTTCTGTGACTACATCATCATAAGTCGTGATTATACAGTTACGGATAACACTCCAGAATCCGAAGAAAAGGGCTTATTTTATTTCTAGCCCAAACGGTTCAAGCACGATCATTTCGCCTGGATAAACAATTTCTTTGTATCACTTGTTTCATTTCCTAGGTACTTTCCTACTTTCTTAGCTTAAATAAAAAAAGCACCCGATTGAAAATTTTATTTTGTCAGGCATGAGCCGCTGATAGATCGTGCACCAATGCGCTCTTCATCAGTGCCTCCCGAATGACATTATAAACCTGTTAAAATATCTTTTGGCAAGGATGGGGTACTGATGGAGCGCGCTCTCGGGCGTGGTCCATCTGTAACTCAAGTTTGGTAAAAGAAAATCTTTTGATTGGGAAATAATAAAAATCGTAGATATGTACTACGTTGACGGAGCTGTGTCTTTTGCAGCATTTTTATACTCCCTCCTATGAGTGAAAAAGCCTGAGTGAGGGCCTATACCAGACAGAGGCAACTTTACACAAAAGACAAAAAATTCTCGTGGAAAGTAATGGAAGTTTCGATTCGGCTTCTTCCATCCAAGTTATTGAATGCAGCTTGTTTCGGCAGGTTAGCGAAGTCTAGGCCTAGGAGTGACTTGAACCCATGATATTCCACCTGCGATGCTACAATGTCACTGATCCACCGACCAAATTAATATAGACTGATGATATCTTTTTCAACCAATTAAATCTTTCTATCTTGAATCACGATTAAGGCATCGAAAACAACATTGAAATAGCGCTACTTTGGTGGTAGGACACGCAACAAAAATGTCTGTGTTTGGTTTTAGTGGGTAAAACTTGTGAAGTCATCGTATTTCAGTCATAACCCAGACAGAGGCTAAATACACAAATGCCATTACCACAAAATTGAACAACAATTCAAGATGGATACTCAATTGTGGAAAAGTTTGCAATTATGAGATTACAGGGTCTGAAATTGACTTTATGATAGAAACCATCGAATACGCGAATTTTTTTACGATTTTCTATGTTTGAAGTAATTGAAAGGCACTACTTGTCTTTTTTAGGTTATAAAAGGATCCCAACGAGCCTATGTTGCGAGTACGTTTTAAATCAACTATCCAACATATTAAATGCCAAAGGATAGTCACTAAACTTAACCCTCCGCGGCTAAAAAATGTATAACACTCATTCAATCAAAACGTTATTTTTAGAAAATCTTTCCTACCCGTGGCGTATATTATGACGACATAATTTAGCATAATTTAAAAAAGAATGCCGACATTTTCTCCCCTATCAGGGTTCTAAATAAATCACCGATCCCAGCGCATAGCCTTATCACCTTGTCGGGTTAGACGTATCACAGGATATCATTTTCCGTCGAAAAATATAATTATAATGGTTGATAAATGCACGATGTGTAAAGATGTGCGCGTTATCATATATACGAGAACTCAGTTGCACGGGATTGTAAAATAGGCGAGAGCGCAGATCAATGCAAGTCAAACATCAATTCACTGTAAAAGTCTTGAAATACAAACTTCCTATATCTACAAATAGAGAATTTATGACAGACAATGTGTATTTTTCTGGGAAAATATATTTAACTGAAAAATTTAAAATATAAATAAAGTCAATGGTTCACAAATGAAAGATAGTAGAACTAAAAATGTACACATGCAAGTCGTTTTAATAAATATTGTTTGGTAACACACCATAAGTATAAAATAAATTTAAATTACTAGCCAATACACTTCTGTTATAGGATCATTTGTCCACATATGCTTGGCAAAACTGTACATTGCATTGTGAGCAACATTTATAAAAATTGCTTTGGAAATAGTTATAGATTTTATTGAAATCCATCTTCATTGGGAATTTCAGCTTGTTGAGCATGGACACCACGGTTCCAGCAGTGGTTCGAAGCTCGTTTTTGAAATTCTTTTCAAATCATATTCAATGAATCGGGAAAAATTGTGTAATCGTATTTAAACAAGTATGGAGATCTGAACCGACTCTTGTCTGTACTTTGCCTCTGCCTTGGTCGTTGATTTAGTATCCCACACATATATCAGGTAATTGTTGAAACAATTAACATTATTGTGGGTACTGGGGAGAAGCTGCCATGTAAAGGTCCACCATAAAAGTAGAAAAAGACCCGGAGATTTTTTTTTTCGGAATTTTTTGAATGTG